>JABUQX010142367.1:0-12500 GCA_015478945.1 Trachelipus rathkii
CGGTATACTTCGTTCAGTTCAATTTGGGTGTTAACCGTTTTCGCATTTATCGTAAAAACGCTTTGCGCGTTTTTCATTGCGCCATTCATAGTAATATATATATATATATATATATATATATATATATATATATTGGGTTTTACACAGAATCGATTTAGATATTGCCTAGTTATTATAGCAATAATATAATTAATTAAAGTTATAGATGAGGGTAATAGCCATTCAGTCTATAAAATCAATTTAAATGTTATTTATTATATATGGTACCATTAAGGAAGTTGAGATTGGTTTTGGAAGTTTAATTATTAAAAAACAATAAGTCTTAGACTAAAAGTATAATTAGTTATAAACTTAAAATAAAAATTATATTTCTTTATTATAACCAATAAGAATTCTTAATAAGTAAACTATACTTTCATTTTTCAAAAAAGGTGCGGACCAAAAGAGCGGAAACTTTTTTTGATCCGCACGTGCAAGTCCGCTAATTTCCTGACGACTCCGCACCTCCGCTAGTCCGCACCTATTCTGGTAGTCCGCTCGGAGCGGACTAGCGGACTAAAGAGAGAAAATACCACACTCTGATATATATATATATATATATATATATATATATATATATATATATATATATATATATATATATATATATATATATATATATATATATATATATATATATATATATATATATATATATATATATATATATATATATATAAACACCCCATTATGAAATAAAAAGTAAAGTACGTGTGGGTTGTGTGTCGATATTAGCTAAAAGCCCAAAGATTAATTTTCAAAGTTCAGTTTATTGCCTATTGATAACAGCTGCCTTTTGAAATATCTATAATACAAAAGAAGGTAAGACTGATAAAGACTCGGTAGCAGTATGGGTTAAGCGTTTCACTTAGTTTAAGAGATCTTGAGTTCAATGCCTTCCTGACCGTTTGGATAAATATATAAAATATATTAAAAATAAAAATACATTTAATATATTAAACAGGGAGCGTACAAGACATGGCACATTGGGTAAATTATATATATATATATATATATATATATATATATATATATATATATATATATATATATATATATATATATATATATATATATATATATATATATATATATATATATATATATATATATATATATATATATATTCGTTGTTGGTATTCGAAGGCGGTGATGAACGGGTGGGTAGTGCTGGCACGGGCACACGGTTCGGTGAGGTCCCACGTTCTGGGGCCTCAAGGAGTTCCCCAATCCACTCGGAAACTACGAAAATCGATCCGCCGACCCTCAAAACATAGGGTTTCGACACCAAACACGACCCACCTGCTAGAAAAAAAGCTAGAAGGCTAGAAAAGAGGGTTAGGGGATAGAAAAAAAGGTGTGCTAGAAGTGCTAGAAACTTGGGTCCAAATCTCATATTATATATATATATATATATATATATATATATATATATATATATATATATATATATATATATATATATATATATATATATATATATATATATATATATATATATATATATATATATATAACAATTAGCTGCACAATGTATATAAAAGATTTACATCAAAGTGAGGCAATAAAATTTGTTTCTTACCAAGAAAAATAAAGACAAAAAAATATTAAAAGGCAAATTTAACTTAACTAAATCATTAAAGATATATTTGATAATGTTTTTTCCATTTCTTTTTTAATTCTAAACCATCTTATTTTTTTTTTTTGTGGGGGTTGGATTTGCCTCTTGACCTTTTTGTGAAAGGGAGCAAGGGGGAGATTTTTTTTTTCTTTTTTGCTTTTTAAGACTTGCTCTTAACGTGTGTTTAATGGAGTAAAAATTACGTCCTTAAAACATAAAAAGAAATGAAAGGAATGCTTAACGACTCATTTTTTCGTTTCAATTTTTCAATTTTTTTCCCTTTTTTGGTTTCAATTTTCTTTATCTCTCTCTCTCTCTCTCTCTCTCTCTCTCTCTCTCTCTCTCTCTCTCTCTCTCTCTCTCTCTCTCTCTCTCTCTCTCTCTCTCTCTCTCTCTCTCTCTCTCTCTCTCTCTCTCTCTCTCTCTCTCTCTCTCTCTCTCTCTCTCTCTCTCTCTCTCTCTCTCTCTCTCTCTCTCGTAATTTCTTTTTTAATCACTCTTTCCCGTTTTATTATTCCATTTTATCCTTTGTTTAAATTTTGAGAAGAGTTTAAAGGGACTATGTTAATTCAGAAACGATTTTACATCAATTTGCACACACCTCCCATATATATATATATATATATATATATATATATATATATATATATATATATATATATATATATATATATATATATATATATATATATATATATATATATATATATATATATATATATATATATATATATATATATTGTCAAACTTACCTCAAGGAAAAACTGAATCTAATTTATAGACTTTGATTATACAGAAAGAATATTAATAACTAAGAATTTCATAAAAGGTGTTAATTATTTACCTCCGTAATCTATCTATATATATAGTCATCACTACAATAAATCCCACGGGGTGGTTTTAAGTCAAAATGAATGAGGTGGGAGACTCATTTTATGTCACAGTGTCTTCTTCCAGAGGAGAAGTTCTTTAAGATTTTTTTTTACCATGCCTTGTATGTGAAGCGCGCTTAAGAAATTTGTAGTCTGAGTCGACGTTTCGACCATTTGACCTCACGACCATTATCCCTATCGACAATATGGGCTAGTTCCCTCCTCGATGCTTGCCGATTGAAAGTGTTAACTTTAGGCAACGTGTTTTTAAGACAGAGCCTGGATGGATAATAATGGTAAAGGGTATGTTGATTCTAATCTTTGGCTTTAGTATATTAAGCTGCAAGAATCTTGTGAAACTAATTTATTTAATCCGTTGTTCTATGAAAAGCAGATGGTTCTACAGCTTAGATCCAAGCGAGAAATTCAATAGACTTTTTTAAATGGTTAAATAAAAAGTTAAAAAGAAATTATTCTTGGCAAAAAAAAAAAAAAAAAAAACACTCCTCCCCACTAAAAAAAAAAAAAAATCCGTGGTTTTTAAAATTCATTTCTTATCGGAAATTGATGAACCAAACACCATAAAAAGAAATTCACCAAATCATTTCCAAATATGAAATGAAATTCAAAAATAAGTCCATTAGGAAAAAAGCTATCCTCATTTCCGTCATTCGACAAAAAATCATTTAGGGATAAAAATTATTCCAAATCATTCAAAATCTGCTCCAAGATAAAACAAAATAATGTAGAAAATATTGAGAATAAAACAAAACAAAACACAAAACCTTTTCATTTGTCAAAAAAAGTCATTTATTTCGAAATTCTAGTCCTAGCATTGTGTTCAAAGTTCCGGCGCTAATAAATGGATCAAATGTTCCCAAATAGACCCGCACCTGTTATCAGAAAACATCATGAAGGTGAAGGGTGCTGGTGGACACATTTTTTTTAACTGTTATGTCGGTGAGTAGTACACAGACGTAAGAAAAGAACATTATTTCCTATCATTTTAAAGAAACCTAAACATTTGAGAGTCAGTCAGTATCTTATATGAGATTTGCTTATTAATATTTACATAAATGTATATTTTTGAGAGAAGAACGGAGAATTTAATCACACACCCACACGCACATACAGAGAGAGAGAGAGAGAGAGAGAGAGAGAGAGAGAGAGAGGAGAGAGAGAGAGAGACTTGCAAAGTATTTTGGCATGAACTTCAATTCTGTTTATAATATATTTTTCTATAAATAATAAATAGAAAAGTTTCTTTTCAAGACTATGAAAGAAAGACTCAACCAAAATGACTCAAATGACTCACTATTTAAGCAATTCTGGAGTCGTGATAACTCGTAAATGACTCTTAATTTAATTTTTTTTTTTGATTCGGTTCATATTTTTCAGTTTTCTTTTTCTTTAAAAGACGACGTTTAAAACTTCTATCGTAACTTTGTTCTTAGATGGCATTAATTGTTTTCTTTCTTTTCTTTATATATATATATATATATATATATATATATATATATATATATATATATATATATATATATATATATATATATCTTTATATATATATATATATATATATATATATATATATATATATATATATATATATATATATATATATATATATATATATATACATAGATATATCTTGATATAGATTTATATATATATATATATATATATATATATATATATATATATATATATATATATATATATATATATATATATATATATATATATATATATATATATATATATATATATATATATATATATATATATATATATATATATATATATATATCGTAGGGTTGATCCGACGCACCGGTGCGGTGCGTGGTGCGCTCATTTTGGTGCGGTGTCGTGCTATGCGGCTCACAATTGCAGTGTCTCTCTGCGGTGTAATTTCAAAATTATAAAGGTGCGGTGAAATGCGCATTGGAAACAGAAGTTCGGTGCGGTGTGATAAAAATGACTTGGTGCGTGGTGCTCTTTCTCTGGTGCTGTGCCTTAGAATTCCTGTCCTCGGAGAGCCTAATATATATATATATATATATATATATATATATATATATATATATATATATATATATATATATATATATATATATATATATATATATATATATATATATATATATATATATATATATATGTATATATATATATATATATATATATATATATATATATATATATATATATATATATATATATATATATATATATATATATATATATATATATATATATATATATATATATATATATATATATATATATATATATATATATAGGGTGTTTCAAGACCTTACCGTCAAATTGATAGGGTAGATAGGTTATGTGAAGGTCAAACATTTTCGTTAAATGAACCATCTCCCCGCATCGGACGTGTTGCGCAGAACATGTAGCACATATAGGTAAAACAACCATGAAACATGTGCACAGGCATATGCATTTATTATTAATGCGGTTACAATGTATCTTCAAAGTGTCGAACCTCTTCGCGGGCACAGGCCTGATATCGATGACGTAGCAACGACACGGCAACTCTGTCGAGCACGTGTGGGTCTGGTTGATGAGGAGTTGGGAGGCGTCACTGTATTCTGTGCGAGTAGATCTGCTGTTCTAACTACGGCTGCATGATACCATAACATTGCCCCATTGGTAGAAGTCAAGGGGCGTCAGATCAAACCACCGCGGTGCCAGGCAACGGGTCGCCGGCCTATCCATTGTTGCTGAGAGTCGACTGTAGAGCTGCCCGAGCATCGAGGCGAAGTTGGGGACCCTATCATGGAACCAGATGTATGCGGTCCTTTTGGCCGGACATAGGACCCAAGCTGGTCCTGCAACGTCGTCTGCAGGAATTGTAGGTAGACCGAACCTGTTGGCTTTTGCAGGAGAACGACGGCACCTAGCAGGTGTTGGCCAATAATACCTGCCCAGATGTTGACGGAGAACCGGTGTTGATGACAAAAGTACGGCTATAGCATGGGGTTCCTTGTAGTCCCATGCGCTGACTATTCCCGGAGTTGAAATAAGCCGTTCATTATGCAAAATCCTCAGCCTCATCTGTGAAGAGGACGTATCTGGGAAGGCAGCATCTTGTGTAGACTGCCGGAGAAAGCACCGTATAAAGTCCAGACGTGGTGCATAGTCGCCAAGCCCAAGGCTTGTACCCTGCACAGGTGGTACGAATGATTGTACTCCATGATTCTCACAGTGGGGTGACTTACGTGCATAGCATGCGCCACACCACACGTGCTGGAGGACTGTTGATAAAACATCTCGGCCACGGCATCCTCTACGAGCGGTGTCCGCACATCACGAATGCCACCACCGACGTTGCCATAACGGAGGGTACCTGTCTCCCGCAGGCGTCGTACAACGGACGCAAACGTTGTATGATGAGGATCTCTTCTGTTGGGGTGCCGTTCACGTAGATGACGGGCACCATGTCATTCCTCACCTCACCATAACACATCACCATGTCTGAGTTCAGCGTAGCTGTACCTCACGTTTATAGCAACACGCACTGCACTTTATCGTAACAACTGGCACCGTGTAACTGCTACCCACGCTTATAGGACCTCTACACATCACGTACACATATCGGTCTACGCACGTCTTCCGATGTGCATACCCCCTTCTAGGGGGCCTTGGGGGAGAATGTTCATTTAACTAAAACGTTTCACCTACACGTAACCTATCTACCATATCAATTTGTCGGCAAGGTCTTGAAACAACCTGTATATAAGGATTACGTTTGCACATATTGTTCATGAAATTATCTTGATATAGGTTTGTCCCTTCCAGTATTCCGTATCGTTAAAGAAATAAAAACCTTCTTTGCGAATCTCCCATTATATTCTAAGCATGTGTTCATACCATCTTAGTTCCCTTTGATTTGCTCTTTCCACCACACATTTCTCTTATCAGGATTTTATCTTTTATTCTTACTTTTCCAATCTTTTCCCATCTTTTCACCCCACAAATCACTTTTCACCCTTTCATTTGTGAGACCTCAATCTTTTATTCAAACTTCAAATTTAATGCCCACGTCTAACATCTCTGCAGAAAAGTGGGAGAAAATTAATACTTTAACAATTTTATTTTAACTTCCAAAGTAAATTTTTTATTTCGTTATTTCTCTTAGGTTACTTAGCACTCTTTCACCTTCCTCAACCCTGTAATAACATCTGTCATCCCTCAGAAAGACCCAATATATATATCTCAAAGTAGCAATAGACTAAGCTAGGCTAAGCTAAGCTTTTACAATGCAGCTTTAGGTTTTTCAAAATGTCTTTAATTAGTTTTCAACTAACTTTCATCGCATTGCTTTTAAGAATAATAATTTTTACTACTTTCCCCTAGAGTCTAGTTTGAACGAATGGTCTAGGGTCTAGACCATTCGTTCAAACGGAAATACCACATAGTATCATTAGGAAACAATAGAATGCTGATCTCCCAATAACCCTCATGTACATACATATTAGCTCTTTTCTCATTCCAGCTCATCAAATCGATAACTTCACCCTCCATAAAGATATTAAATAATATTAGAAACATATTACTCACAATCCTGTTTCAGACCTGCTAATTTAAATGACAACTCTTCCCTCCTGTAAAACTGATGTTTGCTCTGCCGTTGGTTAAAAATTAATTCATTGCATTTAGCTCAATAACATACATCCGGTGCATCGCATCGGCTTGCATCCCTTTCATTATGAGCCTGTTTAACATCCTAATTCGGGGAATGCTGATTTGCGACTAGACTTTTGTTAGTGGAGTGTATACATAATCATCAGCGAGTAATATCATTCATACTATTCACCGACAAGGAAGATTCATCAGCAAAGGTATATAACGATCGAAACATATTACTGAGCTAAAAAGAATCGGCATGAGGCAGCAGCAACTTTGTTCTAACAATGGTTTGCAATTAATATATGATGCCGAATCTTCAACAATATACTGATAGATTCTCGTAAACTAGACGACCGCTTAACGGCAGATATGTACTTGATATTGCTGCCAAACGATTAGTCAAGATTTTTGAAAGATGTCCCTTTAACCACAGTCCGTAGAATATTTTTCCACCATAACGGAGTTCCGCCAGATATCAACCGTTCAGTGAATGCACACCTTAACCAGGTATTTGGTGGGCTCTATTATTATTATTATTATTATTATTATTATTATTATTATTATTATTATTATTATTATTATTATTGGCGTGTATGTGTGTGTATAGGGCTGAAAAGCTAAAGGTAATTAAATGTTTTCTGTTTTATATGGGAATTTCCTGAAAATTCATGATGGCCATATACAACAGCTGTTCTAAGACGTCACGATTTTCATGGTATATGAAAACATTTCCATAATTCTGATATTTGAATAAGATTGTTAGTTGTGTAATATCCTTCTTCACTTGAACAGTGTTTGTAATACAAACGAAGGCATAGTTATGGTTCCTACTGCTTATATTAAACGGTGTTGTTTTATTTTATAAATTTGATGTATATACTCTAGTTATAATTCAGATTTTTCGACTAGGCATCCTTACACTCCACGTGATCCATCAAAAATCCGTAATATATGTGTATCTGATAACGTTCATGGTCATAGGATACGTGTTCCGGCTTCTGCAAAGAAGGTCCTGAGACTACATACTTTGATATAACATTAAGGTATAATAACATGATTCCTATACTGGATGGACATATAGAGAAAATACGGACACAATAACTTGGGCAAAAACATTTATCTTCAATATGACATGTTTTAAGATGAAAATACCTGTGCCAATTTATTTTAAAACTGCTGCTAAGACACCTACTTTAGCCAACAAAGATCTTGACGAACGTTCAAAGAAGCGTTTCATAAATATATAACAACAACTATAAGAAATGAAATATCTAGAGAATATGTGACAATGCCTACCAGTGATAACCAGGATGTTTGTGGATAAAGATAAGGTATATTTATTCATAATTTTTGTATATTTAAAATTATAATAAATATGAAATATAAATAGTTTAAAGTACAAAATAGTTTTCAATTCCCTTACATAAAGTTATTTTTAATAATAATAATAATAATAATAATAATAATAATAATAATAATAATAATAATAATAATAATAATAATAATAATAATAATAATAATAATAATAATAATAATAATAATAATAATAATAATAATGATAATGATAATGATAATGATAATGATAATGATAATAATTAATAATAATAACGAAATATCTCCATCACACTGTATGTTTAATCGTTATCCCTAACCTGTGATTGGATGTAATGAACCAAATGCTTTTCGTACTGACATCAATCATTAAGACGCATAGGGGTAATGAAGCTGTTGTGTTATCATTTTTAGTAAGTGAACATATTTCGTTTAAAGCAGAAACACAGTTATAGAAGATTTTGGAAATAAAATGTGTAATTCGTATATAAAAGAATACCCAAAGGGGCTTGAATATTTTAGGCTCTTTGGAGTCGAATACATATAAAATGAGACCTTTATTGCCTTATTATAAGAGTGCATGCTAAGTAAGAACCGAAGCTTACACATGCACCAGATCATGCATGAGCTTACTATGTTTTCATATAATGTTACTTTTTATAAATCTAGCGAAATAATTATCCAACCTAGTGAAATTTGGCAAAAACGCATGTAGCGGTGATTTGGCGGAATCGCATTGTTTCGGTGTGAGGTTATATATATATATATATATATATATATATATATATATATATATATATATATATATATATATATATATATATATATATATATATATATATATATATATATATATATATATATATATATGCGGTATATATATATATATATATATATATATATATATATATATATATATATATATATATATATATATATATATATATATATATATATATATATATATATATATATATATATATATATATATGCAGTATATATTTATACAGAAATATATATTGACCTATAAAGAAATATATATATATATATATATATATATATATATATATATATATATATATATATATATATATATATATATATATATATATATAAATATATATATATATATATATATATATATATATATATATATATATATATATATATATATATATATATATATATATATATATATATATATATATATATATATATAATATATATATATATATATATATGTATATGCGTATATATATATATATATATATATATATATATATATATATATATATATATATATATATATATATATATATATATATATATATATATTAAATATATATATATATATATATATATATATATATATATATATATATATATATATATATATATATATATATATATATATATATATATATATATATATATATATATATATATATATATATATATATATATATATATATATATATATATATATATATATATATATATATATATATATATATATATATATATATATATATATATATATATATATATATATATATATATATATATATATATATATATATATATATATATATATATATATATATATATATATATATATATATATATATATATATATATATATATATATATATATATATATATATATATATATATATATATATATATATATGAATTAATACAGTAATAATTAGTAAATCTTCTAAAATTACGATGGCACTTTATGTATAGATGTTATCAGAGATATTAGCACGCATTAGATGGACTGATGATAGAGATAAAGAGTAGTAAGAGATAAAGATAAGATGATAGAATGGGAATAGGAATGATAAACAGGCAAAAGCAAAGCAAACAGTAGAGATGAAGATAAGAGAGTCGATGAATAATTAAGAGATAGTAGAAGGGAAAGAGATGGAGTGAAGATGGAAGAAAGATAAGAGATATAGATGGTGAGAGATGAAGATAGAGAGATGAAGATAAGATGATGATGATAGGGAAAGGCAGTAAAAATGAAGATGAAGTATTGAAAGATAGTGAGATCGTCAGAGACAAAGAGTGATAATGATGAGATGATGATGATAAGGGAGTAAGGGTGGTGAAAGTTAGGGATAAAAATAAAAGAAAAAAAAAATAATAATAATAAAAATAATAATAATAATAATAATAAAAATAATAATAATAATAATAAAAATAATAATAATAATAATAATAAAAATAATAATAATAATAATAATAATAATAATAATAATAATAATAATAATAATAATAATAATAATAATAATAATAATAATAATAATAATAATAAAAATAATAATAATAAAAATAATAATAAAAATAATAATAAAAATAATAATAAAAATAATAATAAAAATAATAATAAAAATAATAATAAAAATAATAATAAAAATAATAATAAAAATAATAATAAAAATAATAATAAAAATAATAATAAAAATAATAATAAAAATAATAATAAAAATAATAATAAAAATAATAATAAAAATAATAATAAAAATAATAATAAAAATAATAATAAAAATAATAATAAAAATAATAATAAAAATAATAATAAAAATAATAATAAAAATAATAATAAAAATAATAATAAAAATAATAATAAAAATAATAATAAAAATAATAATAAAAATAATAATAAAAATAATAATAAAAATAATAATAAAAATAATAATAAAAATAATAATAAAAATAATAATAAAAATAATAATAAAAATAATAATAAAAATAATAATAAAAATAATAATAAAAATAATAATAAAAATAATAATAAAAATAATAATAAAAATAATAATAAAAATAATAATAAAAATAATAATAAAAATAATAATAAAAATAATAATAAAAATAATAATAAAAATAATAATAAAAATAATAATAAAAATAATAATAAAAATAATAATAAAAATAATAATAAAAATAATAATAAAAATAATAATAAAAATAATAATAAAAATAATAATAAAAATAATAATAAAAATAATAATAAAAATAATAATAAAAATAATAATAAAAATAATAATAAAAATAATAATAAAAATAATAATAAAAATAATAATAAAAATAATAATAAAAATAATAATAAAAATAATAATAAAAATAATAAGTAAGTGTTGATAAATTTGATGAGTAAGAAGATGATGATAGAGATGATGATAAGAGATGATAGTAAGATGAAATGATAGGAGATGATGTCAGGGAGTGATGATAGAGATGATGATAAGGGAATGATGATAAAATGATAGTAAATGATGAGTAAGAGATGATGATGAGAGATGTTAGTAAAGATGATGATAGGAATGATAGTAGAATGATAGTAAGAAGATCAATGATAAGGAAGATATTGATAAAGATATTAGTAAAGGAATGTGTCGATTCTTCAGAGAGATATTATTAAGAATGATAGTAAGGAATGATAAAGTAAGGGAGAAATGTAGTAAAGAATGATAATCAAAGAGATAATAAAGTAAGAGATGTTAGTAAGAGATAAAGATAAGGAGATGAGATAAAGATGAGGAGTGAGAGATAAAGATGATGATGATAGAATGATGATAGGAATGATGATAAGAATGATGATGAGAGATGATTCCAGTATCTTTGTCAGAGATGATGATAAAGATGTTAATAAAGATGTTAAGATGATGATAGGAGATGATAGTAAAAGAGATGATGATAGAGATGAGTAGTAGAATGATATTAAAGAGATGATAGTAAATTAGTAAAGTAAAGGGAATGAAGTAGTAGGAATGATGAGTAAAGGGAATGATAGTAAAGATGATGATAAGATGATGATAGGGGAATGTTAAGAATGAGTAAAGATGATAATGGGAAATGATAATGTGTGTAGTAAAGAATAATAATAATAAAAATAATAATAATAAAAATAATAATAATAAAATAATAATAATAAAAATAATAATAATAAAAATAATAATAATAAAAATAATAAT
>JABUQX010142367.1:20000-22500 GCA_015478945.1 Trachelipus rathkii
ACTAGAATTCTAATGGTTAAATTTATGATTGAAATGGTCAAAGTATGTGTGGTTGTGACATATGGTCCATCTGAGGGTAATGTTGAAGAGTGCTATTTTCTGGAATAATCTGAATGATTTTTTGATGAGATGAGTAGGAGCTTCAGATTGATTGTGTTGGGTGACCTAAATGGTTAGATAGGTGATCAAAAAAAGGGATGGTATTATAACAGGTGGTTTTGGGGTGTCGGGAGAAAACGAGAATGGTAGGAAGGAAATTGATTTTTGTGAGGAGAGGGGTATGTGTGTAAGTAATACTTTCTTTAAACATAAAAAGTATTCATAAGTATAATAGAGTTGGTGCAGGTAGAGATGGTGTCGAAGTGAAAAATATATAGAAATAAGAGTTTATAGAAATAAGAGTGAGAAGTTAAGTGAACAAGGTAACAACACTAATAAGGATAAGTATTTAAGAGCGCTCGCAAGTAAATCAGTTGAATGTAACCATTTGAAACTGAACAAATCTGGAAGCAAATGAAGGAAGAGGTTGTTAGCACTGCAGAAGAAGTATGTGGATATTCTAAAGTAGGAAGTAAAAATGTTAACAGTGAGTGGTGGAATGCAGAGATGATGCAAGCGGTTAAATATAAAGAAGCGTGGTTGAATGTACTAAAAGCCAATGATGAGGTTTCAAAAGAAAGATGTTTGGGATTATATAAGGAGGAAAAAAGGAATACTAAAAGATGCATACGTAGATGGAAAAAAAGTTAAATGAACAGTTTGGAAAGAGAATGAATGGGAACTTACAAGGAAATAAGAAGCTATTCTGGAAGGAAGCGCGAAAGGTTAAGAATGAGAATAAGGGGAATCTGCTTAGAATAATGAATAGGGATGGTGCTTTCGTAACTGATGAAATGGATGTGAGGGGAGTGTGAAAGGAACACTTCCAAAATCTGCATAACATTGGCAGGAATGAAGAGGTGATAGTGACTGTGTGTGGGTTTGATTGGGCAAGAAGAAATAGGTATTTTGGGGATGAGGTCATTAGTGAGGAGGAGATAATGGGTAGAGAGAAAGTTCAAGAATGGTAAATCTGCAGGTATAAATGAAATTACCGTTGAAATGGTCAAGAACGGGGGCGAGATGATGATTGATTGGATTTGGAAGTTGTGTAACAAAGCGTTTATGGAGGGTGTAGTTCCAAGGGATTGGAGGAGAGCAGTAATAGTACCCTTAAACCCTTGAGGCAAAAATTATGTTACCGGACACAATAAACCAGTCTGAGATACCGTACTCGCGGGAGGTCAATATGGTTCTCCTGTCTTCAAAAGGGTCCAGAAATAAGGTAACAGGTTTTTAGCACTATATTTACAAACACAAATAAAAATCTCAATAATAATGGTCAATATATATGTACCCAATCAATACCCAAACTCCTACCCTGGCTAGGCAATTTAATCCCAAGAATGTCAGTAAATTAAATAAATTAAAGAATAAATAATAATCCCCCAAAATGTCAATAAATGAAATAATTTAAAGAATAAATAATAATCCCCACAAAGTGTCAAATAAACAGATAAATACAAGAGTCAATAATAATATATTATGTTATGCAATAGATAACACATTCCATGGGACAGACTATGTGGCAGTATAACCGGGACTCACTATCCTTGTACCTGGTAACCCCGTGTACTTATAAATTAAATTAAAGTGTTTTCTCTAATGGTTCACACCAAACCTTCACAACCGGGTAAATCTATTAAAGTTTAAATAGATAAGGGAACTTTATAGTCTAAGGAAATAAATTAGCAATTGCACTTCCCTTTGGTTCCAGTGAAGGTGGGGAGTACACTCAAGTACCCTCCCAATCCAGTGAAGGTGGGGAGTACCACTCAGGCACCCTCCCAATCCAGTGAAGATGGGGAGTACCATAAGCACCTCCCGTCCAGTGAAGGAAGTGGGGGTATCGCTCAGGCTTTGCCCTCCCCGATCCAGTGAAGGTGGGAGTACGCCGTACCCTCAATCCAGTGAAGCAACCTCAGAATCCAAAGACCGGGTCTACCAGATCCGTGCAGGCTGGGATATCCTTGAAAGCGAAATTGGGTTCACAAAGTTCGTTCAGGTTGGGGCAATGTTACACGTAAACCCTTGTGAAAATCCTTCCAGGTTAGGGCAAGGGTACAGGTAAACCCCGATGAAGATCCCTCCAGGTTGGGGCCAGGTTACAGGTAAACCACAATGAAAATCACTCCAGGTTGAGGCAAGGTTACATGTGACTAAAAGTCAGGATGGTCCCGGTATCCGCTCCCGGTATCCGTTCCCCAGCTTGGGGAATTGACGATCTTAATTGCAGTTTACACAACCTTAATACGAATCAGATGAACAAACTTTCCAATAATAGCTGTGAATTCAATCTCAGTTAATATAACTCCTAACAACACTTTACTTTAAACTATAAAACTTGTACGTAACTTCTCGAGCGTGTTCTTCATTCACCTTGGTAAAGCAAGGATACTTT
>JABUQX010142367.1:27500-30371 GCA_015478945.1 Trachelipus rathkii
GAATGTGTGCTACGTTATCGAAGGAATGAGCAAAACTCAAACCACGTGTCCAAAGAGGTCATCATCCGTCTTCTGCGATGGTTTGGTGGGGATAGTTACAATGGGGTGACAGACAACCATTTTTGAGAAAAAGGTGTTAAAACCTTGGCAATCGTATACCAGCAAACCGTTCTGAAAGGTGTGGTAAAATCAGGTCAGAGCAACTTTCGAAATGAACCATGGACCTTTCGATATATATATATATATATATATATATATATATATATCAATATATTTTTATTTATATATATATATATATATATATATATATATATATATATATATATATATATATATATATATATATATATATATATATATATATATATATATATTTATATATATATATATATATATATATATATATATATATATATATATATATATATATATATATATATATATATATATATATATATATATATATATATATATATATATATATATATATATACCACTCATCGTGTCAATACTATTTTTATTTATCTTATAAATTACAATAATTAAGATGCAACTTTTTACTTAATTACATTTTTAATGACTACGATTCTTTATTATTTATTAGGAAGCAAAATTTGTTTGAGTGCTGAACTGCCTTCTTCCTGCTCTAACTCTTACTTAAGTAGAATATTCGATATATATATATATATATATATATATAAAAAAATATATATGTGTATATATATATATATATATATATATCTATATATATATATATATATATATATATATATATTTTTATATATATATATATAATATATCTAATAATATATATATATTTGTTATTGGATGTCGAAATATATTTATTATATTATGAACTAGAATTGGAAAGTGAATTTATATATACGATTCGTTTCTGTTTCCGTTTTAACGGGAAGAGGCTTTTTGTTCTTGATGATATTGTTTTATAACGTTTTATGGATTGACCTTTGATGGTAGGCGGATATCAAAACATTTCTATTGTAAATTTATATTTCATATTTGTATTCCTGATATATTTGTTTTCAAGAGATATTAATTGATTGTTAACAACATTTAATCATTCATTGAATAACTTATGCATTAATAAAATATTTGGTAGAAATGAATTCTTTTCCAAGAATCACAGGTAATAATTTCAAGGAATTCCAATCACTGTTGCAGAGAGCTCTGATATTTTGCACAGGAAGTAAATAAATGATCTCTTTATATATATATATATATATATATATATATATATATATATATATATATATATATATATATATATATATATATATATATATATATATATATATATATATATATATTAATCTCTTTTGTGGGTTTCAAACTCGATGCCTCGCGAAATATTATGAAAATGTTTTACCAGCAGACCATGATGAGCTAAATAAGGCTCCAACTTTAGAAGAAAGAATATGCTCTTCTCGGAAGAAAGGTAGTCAGCCTCCTTTGACTGAGTTTCCCCGCTCAGACTCAGGTCAAAGGTCAAACATGGATCCACTCGGAGAGAGGGTATTATATTCAACATTTTAATACGTTAACATTTTAATAATATATAGATATTATTAATCTTATTATTAATCTTTCCTGTGAGTTTCGAAAGTATTTTACAGGAGTGCATAGTTTGGAAAAAAAATTAATAATTTTGCGCTTTGGTACTCACGATTCATCAATTATTCAAAAGACCAGGTGGAATTATTCAAGGCCTTTCAAACAAGCAGGTATTTTACTACACCAAACATTGGTGGGTCAAGATCAAGGGCTCTGGCCTAGCCCCAAAATTTTCATAATCATTAACATGTTTAAATATTAATCCGATTTATTTAGACCTTGTAGATGACATGTCATCTTAATCAGTCCTTTCAACGATTTTAATCGTTTCGGAGTGCCTGACTGTTTCTACAGTGACAACGCGTACTCCTTCACAGAAAATGTTTTACAGGAGTGCATAGTTTGCAAAAAAAAAAAAAAAAAATTAATAATTTTGCGTTTCGGTACTCGCGATTCATCAAATATCCAAAAGACCAGGTAGAATTATTCAAAGCCTTTAAAACATGCAGGTATTTTACTACACCAAACATTGGTGGGTCAAAATCAAGGACTCTGGCCACACTCATGCACTCTGAAACGAGTAACATCGTTGAAAGGACTGAATAAATGATTAAGATGACATTTCATCTATAAGGTTCAAATAAACCGCACGAATGTTTAAAAAGGTTTAAATGATTTGGGTCTAAACCCAAATCATTTAAACCTTTTTAAATATTCGTGCGGCTTATTTGAACCTTATAGATGAAATGTCATCTTAATCATTTATTCATTCCTTTCAACGATGTTACTCGTTTCAGAGTGCATGAGTGTGTCTAGTAAAACGCGTGCTCCTTCAGTCTAGGTGCCGACTTCAGTGGAACTTTCCTCGTGCCAGAAAATGGAGGCGAGTTTTTAAGAAAAAATCCGATTTCGCACAAGCGAATTCTTCTCCATAGCCCGTGGGTGGAAAGTTAGTGGGAAAGTTTAGGTAAAGGATTGTCTGTTCAAGACAATTGCACGTTCTTCATTGAATTATTTCAATTTCGTAACTATTCTTTCTGATATTGCTGACACAATTAATTCACGTCCACTTACCTACACCACCATTTCAAATGAAATACTACCACTCACTCCCAACGATTTCATAAACCTTTATCAAAAAACCCTATGGCTTTGCTTGGAGCTAGTTCAAATAATCAGTTATGGGATTCAACCTCTGCTTAGAAAAAGTTTATGAAGTCTCTCAAATATTCATAAGAAAATCTGAAGAGTTCCGTATCAGGTAGTACAATGAGTACCTTCTTAGTTTAAGGAAGACTG
>JABUQX010142368.1:0-10000 GCA_015478945.1 Trachelipus rathkii
AGACTGAAAGGCCTCTCTAAGCGATAGGTTCCCCATTCCCCATGTGTTTTAATGTATTATTTTTAATTAATTTATGCATATATTAAAAGCACTCTTTACATTTATCAGGGTTTTTACTGATATACATATTGTACTGCGTGTCTGTAATGAAATTCATATACAGCAGTTGGGAGTTATAAGGTTAAGGTTGGGTTATTGGCTATTGGTTGCTGGTTACAAGTTGGCTACATTATTGCTAAGGCTGCTGCTGCTGCTGCTGGCTAGCTGTTATGCATAAATATATATTAAGATAAATATATATATATTGGTTATATGATATATATATTGGTTAATATATATATATATATATATATAGATGAGATGGTGATTGATTTGGATTTGAAGTTGTATAACAAAACGTTTAAGGGAGAAGTGGGGTTTCTGAGGGATTGAGGAGGTCAATATTAAAAAAATCTTCATGTATATGGGTAAGGGGAAAATAACTGTAGTATTATGAGGGTGCAATTAGTTTATTGAAAGCGTTGTAGGGAATATATATGTTGGATATTTTTTGTCGAAAGAGGTGTCGAATGAGTGAAGAACTAATTTGGAGAAGAATAAGGTGCGTTTAGTGGTAGAGGATGTGTGAATTAAATCTGTACATCGAAACAAATTATTGGGATAATGAATGAGGAGAAGAATAAATTGTATTAGGATTTATGAATTTGCAACAGGCGTATAGCAGATTAATAGGGAAATCTATGGCAGGCGTTAGTGATATGGTGCTGGTTGTAAGCTTCTGAAATGGAATTAAAAAGTATGTATGACTATATGGAAGCGTGTGTAAGAATAAATAGTCGAAAAAAATATTATTTTAATATTAATAGAGGGCAGGGATGTGGTATAAGCCCCCGGCAACTAATCTGTATATGGATGTGAGAGCTATGAAAGAATTAGAGGTAGGTGACAAGGGATAGAGTTAGAATGATGGAGAATGGATGAGAGTGGAGGATTCCCCTACCTATTATATGAGGATGATTTGGTTTTGTGTGGCGAATCTGAAGAGAGTTTGAGAGGACTAGTAGAGAGATTTTGTAGGGTGTGTAAAAGAAAGGGTTTGAAAGTAAACGTAGATAAGAGTAAGGTTATGGTTGTGAGTGAAGACAGACCTCAGTGTGAAGTTATGTTAGATGGTGAGCAGCTGGAAAAAGTGTCTGAATTTAAATATTTAGAATATATGTTGAATGAAAAGGGAGCGGATGATGCAGAGTGTAGTAGGAAAATTGTGAATGGCACTAAGGTGGCTGGTGCAATTAAATCGTTGGTGGATGTAAAGGGACTAAGTGTTGAGTGCGCTAGGATCTTACATGAGGGTATGTTGTTACCCGTGTTAATGTATAGTAGTGGGACTATGGTCTGGAATAAGAGGTATAGATCTAAATTACAATGTGTTCAGATGGACAATCTTAGTGGCGTGTTAGGTGTGAAAAGAAATGATAAAATGAGGAATGAACGTATTAGAGAGTTGTTTGGTGTGGAGATTGGGGTAAATGAGAGAATAATGAAAGTACGTTAAGATGGTTTCGGTCATGTGGAATGATGACATGGTAGGCATTATTTCGGCTGAACTGGATGTATAGTGGTAAGTGTATTGGGAATCGACCGGATGGGATGAGTCAGAAAGGAATGCCTGGAAGAGAGAAATGTTAGTTTGGCAGAGGAGAAGAAAGGTGCATAACAGGAGTCAATGGTGGGTTTTGTGAGGGAGGCGAGTTACCACCTGGGCCAAGGTATGAACACTACATTGACGAGATGTCATGGTGATGAGGGTCCGACGCAGTCCTTTGAAGCCCTGGGGTGGATTTTTCAGACTGCGACGAGTTCTCACTAAAAGGTATAAAGGGGGCGAGGCTGGGTTTTCTTTTCTACTTGCTTCATATTCTTCTACTATTTCTCTGTTTCCGGTGCATTTACGCACCTTGCCTCCAGTCTTGGGGAAATAAGATGGGTGGTGGTGATGATGTGATGATGATGATGACGATATATATATATATATATATATATTATATTATTACATATTAGCATGGCTGGTTGCTGGGTTGTTGGCTGTTAGCAGCTGTTGCAGCATACAGCAGCATACGCAAGGTATTGGGTTAGTTATTAAGGCTGGCTATTATTGTTGAGCTACAGCAAGTTGCTGCTGGCGCCAAGGCTAAGGTTGCTGGTTAGTTACTGGCTGGCTATTGATATTACAGACATACATGCAAGCTCTTCATAAAGCAATTTGCACTTGCACCCCCGTACTCCTGATGTACCATGCATTTGTACTTGTACTTGTACTCTTGAATACCTTACTTGTACCTGTACTTGAACAATTCTAGAGTACTGGTACTTGTACTTGTACTTGAAAAATGCATTTGAACCCAACCCTGTTCCATAGACTGGATATATCCTTACATTAATTTTTCTGATTTTAATCGTTTCATTCAAACAGAAACCCCCCACAATAACGTTGGTATACGTTAATTTTGCGAGGTAGTATATATATATATAAGAAGAGCAGCAAACAAAAGTATATATATAAGCATATACTGGGTTGTTGGCTACTACTAAGGCGCATGCTGCTGGTACATAGCTGCTGTTGGTTGCTATATATGGCTGCAGAGCAGGTTGCTGGCTGCTGCTGGTTGGTTGGCTATACATACAATATGGGCTATACGCACACACCGAGGCAATGTACATGCCGCATCTGTAGCCTCCACCCTTGTGTATTTTTGGAGCAACGATGTCCGCACTAAGTTCCAAACAAATTTAAGACAACGTTAAATTTAATCTTTTCTTTCGTCCCCCATTTTTTTTTTTTTTTTTTTTTTTTATCCCTAAAATGATTTTTTTTTTTTCTTTCTTTCAAATATTGTCAATGATTTTTCACATGAAAAGGATTTAACTTTCAAAAAAAAAAAAAAAAAAAACCTTAATATTTAAAAGTTTAACTTATGATATCAAATGGCTTTTTAAAAAGAAGTTTCCTTATATATTAAAACCCGCTAAGATATGAAAGACCAACACGTATATACATATATTGCTGCTGGTTATGTTGGTTGTTACATAGTTGGAAGAGGCTGGTTGCCATGGAGCTGATACATACATATTGTTGCTAAGGTTGCTGTTGTTGCTGGCTGGGTTGCTGCTGGTTACGTTACAGCAGGGCCAAGGGGCTATTGGCTATACAGGCCATATATATATATAGTTATATATACATAAAAGGTTATTAAGTTATTAAGGTTGCGTTACATATATATATATATTGGTTGTTATGTTATTATGATATATATATTATTAGCTGGTTATATATAAGTGTAGAGAGTGAAAGTTCTGTATCTATATGTATATATATATATATATATATAAACAATAGTTATTATTATTATTATTATTATTATTATTATTATTATTATTATTATTATTATTATTATTATTATTATTATTATTATTATTATTATTATTATTATTATTATTATTATTATTATTATTATTATTATTATTATCATGATTCATTGTATTATTAGCAGAATTATGATTTCTATGACTATTATTACGATTATTTTTATGAATGTTCTAATTATTATTATTATTATTATTATTATTATTATTGTCATTCATTATTATTATTATTATTATTATTATTATTATTATGTATTATTATTATTATTATTATTATTATTATTATTATTATTATTATTATTATTATTATTATTATTATTATTATTATTATTATTATTAACATTATTATTATTATTATTATTATTATTATTATTGAAAAGCTTTAGATGCTAAGTCCTTATTTTAAGTAAAGTCAAATACTTACAAGTTTATTGAACCTTGAACTAAATAGTAACTTTTAAAAAAGAAAAGAAAAAAATAATATTCCTCATTGGGAAAGACCGTTTTGAACCATTTAAAAACGGTGTTGTATAAAGCTTTGCCTGAGCGACGCGCAAACCTTTACTTCAAAGTTTTAATTGTGAGGCCGCCTGGATTTTATGAATTCGGGGCTTGCCTCTGAGGGGAGGCTGAATGGAGGGAGCCTCAATGAAAAATGGCATGGAGGGGGAAAACGAGAGTTGAAATAAGCTTGTAGAGGGGATATTACACACTATTGGGAGAAAGGAGATAAGTAATTTCATTGAGATTAGAAAAGGTGAAATTAAAAGAGGCAAATAAATACATGCTAATGAAATCCACCAAGCTAAAAATAAGTCTTTTCAATTGTAGCAATTTTTTATATCTTAAAATATTCATCTGAAAATTATTATATAAATATTATCTTTGATATCTATATTTAAATCCTTTTTCCATGTACTTCGTGAATTTATACTTAATTACTAATATATATATATATACAGAGCAGCAGCATATATATATGCTATATGTTATATGTTATATGTTATATATATATATATATATATATATATATATATATATTAAGCAGAGAGGTTATATATATTTATAAATATATACATATATATATTAAAAAGAAGTCCTTATAAATTAAAAATGCAGAAAATTTAAAAAAATTATTTTCTATACAAGAGTCTTCAAAATTAGTAGTAAACGTGAGCTTCGATCCAACTGGACCCTTTTTCAAACGTGATGGCATGAAGACTAAATAAATTTCTAAAAATAAAAGTTAATAAAATGTAAGAAAAACATTATGAAAATAGAAAATTAAGAATGTAGTTTTAGGATTTTTTTGAAAAAAGGTGTGGAGGTCAGTAATTTGTTGAGCGTGTGATCTAGGGGGTATTCACCTTGTAGTTTGTTAAAGTTAGATAGGTTTTTTTATGCACAATGATTCGATTAATTTCCGTTGAAGGGGGTCAAGGGTTTGTGTGATAGGTATCATGTTGTCAATGTTAATTCTGTGGTTGAGTGAAGATCTGTGTAGGGTGAGTGCTGAGTTCTGTGCATCATGGATAAGGTCTTGTTTGTGTTGGTATTTTCGTCTGTTGAAATCGTTTGTTTCACCGATATAATGGGAGGTGCAGTTAAAACATGGAATTTTATAGAAACATTGGGAAATATTGTTAGAGGTGTGTGTAGGAGGTTTAAAGATGCGTTTAAGGGAGAAGGTATTAGAGGTAGTGAGTCTAAAGTTTTCAGGTAAGGACTTAATGATCGTAGTATTAGGTATATGAGGAATAGGTAAGTAGGAAAGAGAGTTATGGGGTAGGTTGTTAGGTGGATTGTAAAATTTCATTTTTGCTTTTTCGAAAGAACGAGATATGATGTGTTTGGGGTAGGATAGTTTACTAAAGGTGGAGAAAAGATAATACCATTAATACTATAATAAAAACTATACAGAATACGGACAAAAGAAAAATCATTGAATCATTCATCATAAGAAATAGCACAAATTTCAACATACAAAGAGGAGAAATAGTAATAGATGATGCAACTAACAAATATTTTAAGAAATCTAAATCACTCAGCAAGTTACTGAAAAGGGTTTGAAATTAAACGACAAGAGATATGAACAGAGCGTCATCGATAAGAAATTATACCAGGTTGCCAGAAATAAAAAGAAGTCAAGTTCAGAGTCAAATCCAACAGATGAATTTAGTCCCGAAGAAGTGATACGATTATGTACACGAAAGCTCGACCCACTTGAATTAAATAGTGTTTGAATTTAATTTAAATGTTTGTTGTAAATAAATAAATCTGTAGAATTTTCATATATTGAATTACCTCAAGAGATAATATCCATCAATAAATAAAAAACTAAGAACAATAGTTGAAGTGTCTATCTATCTATCTATCTATCTATCTATCTATCTCATCTATCTATCTATATAATATTGGCAATAGCAGCAAAGGAGCAGCAGCGGACAGTTATTGGAATATCAATCCGCACAAGGTTGCTACTGGGTTGGTTATGGCGTTAAAGGTTATATATATATAGTTATATATATATATATATATATATATGCTTAAGGACTGGAAAACTCATTTCCTCTGTATTTTATTGTCTTTTTGACTTTATAAACACATTTAAGCTAAGCAATGAATCTATGCATGTCGGTCTGTAACATTGATTACAATATCGTTTCTTTTTATTCTCTTCCTTCGGCTTGTTCTCCGAACACCATCCGCTCTGTTCCCGAATATAATATTATATATATATATATATATATATATATATTAAATTAAAATATTTATATATATATATATATATATATATATATATATATATATATATATATATATATGTGTGTGTGTGTGTGTGTGTGTGTGTGTGTGTGTGTGTTTGTGTGTATAATCTGATTGAAGGAATAAAATAATCTATCACTGATAGCAATTTCAAAATACAAAAAAGATGTCATTTATGCATAATAAAAATTATTATTCTTGCTCTCTTAGCAGCAAAAATTGATTGATTATGTAACTATGATGAACACTCATTAAAGTCATTTCTGTTATCTTTCCTCTCTTGTTGAATTGAAAAAGAATTTTTTTTTAAAATTTCACAGTAGAGAAATATCTTTCCTGAGTGCACGTTGTGAGTGAGATAGATCTTAACAATCCGAATGCAACTATGTAGATAAAAATTATTAAAAGAAAATTAACATTTTTCAATGCATATCGATGGCATAACTTTATTAAGATTGGTATATAGATTCTATGACTTACGAACTTGCTCTCAAACTGGTTTGAAAAATCATTATTTTACATTAATTCTGACGCGCGGTATTCTCATTTTTGAGTACTCAGCAATTATGGGGTGAGAAAACCGGGTGCTTTAAAAACTACGCTTGAAGCGTTCTTTTCTGGGGACGTGGATGGCTTAGTGGGTAAAGCGCCCGGTTACTGTTAACTCAACAACGCGGAGTTCCAGTGTTCGAATCCCGCTGATGAAGAGTAAAATCTTCTGTGACTCATTCATTTAAAATTATTTATTAAAAATTTATTAACTAAAAGCTGAAGTTCTGTTGTAGCTTCCAAAAATGATTGAAAATTTTTCATCGATGATTGCGCGGAAATCTCTCAAAATGGGATTCATATTTTCAATATGATTAAGAGCAGTTGTTGTCACTAATGATGGGGGCTGCAATGTTGTGCATCATGAAAGAGTGAAGAAGAATAAAGTTGAGATTATAATTAAATTTATAACCTATTTACTCGTGATTACAGATTTTTAAAGATTTGAAATTTTTAAAGATGGTCCAATTATCTTAATCCATCTCAAGCTCCTCTAGAGGTTCAACAATTGTTTTAAAATCTCTAAATCATAAAAATCAACCGTGATTTTCCACCCAGCCGGTTTTGCATATTCGTCTTAGTTTTATCCATTTTATCTCTTGAAAAATCTTTCTTATTTTTCTTATTAAAATAGTTGTGCCCATGCCCCATATGTGTCCATAGGTGACCTAAAATAATCCCCAGTTGTTTTCACTGTGCCAATAGCGTTTATAATGTGTTATACTCCACATGAATACGAACAGCAATGAACTTACAATATTGCTCTATATTTTAGACAGCTTGAACACATCTAAAACCTTTCTTCATCTCTGCTGAACCATTCATATCGTTTTACAATCAGAAAGTCACTATTTATTTCGACCTTCGCCGTATTGCCTAAGCTACAGATTCTCTCTTTGTGCTTTCAACAGCCACTTTACCTACGAAACTTTCACGAGCCACAACTGTTTTCTTCATTTCTATTAATATATAATCTAAATTTGCGTTGATTATTATATTCATTATTCTTTTAAATTAAAATTATCAGACCGAAGCTATCCAAAATTTTTTATCGTGTAAATAATTTCGGAGGGGGTTAGACCCCTCAACCCCTAACTGGCTACAGCCTTTTATATATATATATAGCAGCAGGCAGGCGTTGTATATATATATATATATATATATATATATATATATATATATATATATATATATAGCAGTATATATATATATATAAATATATATATAAATATATATATATATATATATATATATATATATATATATATATATATATATATATATATATATATATATATATATATATATATATATATATATATATATATATATATATATATATATATATATATATATATATATATCTGAGTGGTGCGTTTGCACGCTTATGGTCGTGAGTTCGAGTCCTCGTCAAACGGAATTCGGTACTATCGACTAAAACAATCATGAATCTTAATTACCAGCAATCAGTCGGTCTGCAGGAGATTTTCTGTAATTCATTACAGTTTACGGCATAGTGTATTAATACACTAATCTCAATACCCTCACCTCACTCATCCATAGCCAACACATACAACGGTACAACCTTTATTACACATACAGACACCTACATTCCTATTAGCCTCACGCACAGTAGGTCTGTGAGTCCAGAGCCTAGCCATGCCCACCGATGGCTGGGATATCTTGACTTGGTTCAGACTGAGGCTGGGGTTACTATCACCCTGATAACTGTGCACCTTTCCACTTTGTATGGGCCCACTGGTCGGGAAAACATAAAATAGTAACCTTTCCCCCGATTGTCGTGGTAAAATAAATAAAATAAATATATATATATATATATATATATATATATATATATATATATATATATATATATATATATATATATATATATATATATATATATATATATGTTTAGTTTTGAATGTATATATATATATATATATATATATATATATATATATTTATATATATATATATATATATATATATATATATATATATATATATATAAAGTTATAGTTTACATATATAAATATATATATATATATATATATATATACCTGTATATGTTTAGATGTAGTCAAGTATCGGTATAGGTAATTATTTGGCATTGGAAATTTTTTGTAGTATAGGTTCTTGGTATCAGTATTGGACAAAACCATATAGAAAAGGATATCGGTATCGGTAAAAATAACCAATATTCAAACGAAACCGATACCAAATTCTTCTGCTTAAATAATTAAAAATTTAATTTTAATTTTAACAAAGATTTAAAAACTAACAATGCAGTACAGTATTGGTATCTTTATCGGTACTTTGTGTCGATATTCGGTATCGGTATCGGTAAAAATTTTAGTTTCGCTCCATCCCTAACATATATATATATATATATATATATATATATATATATATATATATATATATATATATATATATTATATATATATATATTTATATATAAAGCAAAGTATATATATATATATTTACTATATATATATATATATAAATATATATATATATATATATATATATATTAAGTTATATATAGTTAGATATATATATATATATATATATAAAAATTTTATTCTCTATATATTATATATATATATATATATATATATATATATATATATATATATATATATATATATATATATATATATATATATATATATATATATATTTTAAAGGGATGGCCAAAAAATATCGATATATCGAAATATCTATATTTCTTTTGCTCGATTATATATCGATATTTTAAGGCGATATTTTCTTAGGGCGATATATCGATATTTCGATATTTTTTCTTAATATCGAAAGCCGATATTCTTTTCAAAAAAAATTTTTTAAAGGCCGGAAAAAAATAAAATCTTATCCCCCTCTCCCGACACCCTGAAGTGATGAAACTCTTTTTTCCCCCATATTTCGTTCTTCGTTCGTCCCCCAATGTCGTGTATAAAATAAACCAAAAAATTGGGGTTTTAGATTTTTCGTCTTTTCGGGAACCAAAAATAGGGAGATTAAAAATATGGATCGACATGACACATACCACATAGTCAAATTGTCTTCTGATTATTCACTAATCACTATTCAGTTATTCAGTGATCAAGTGGATAATGCGACCCAATAAAATTTTGAATGATAGTAAAAATGCTTTCCCTACTATGTTTATGTTAGCAATGAAATATCTTACTGTAAATGCGACGTTAGTCTCGTCAGAACGAACAGTTTCATTATTAAACAATGTTTGCTCAAATGA
>JABUQX010142368.1:17500-29407 GCA_015478945.1 Trachelipus rathkii
TTTTGAGCTACCATAGAAGGATTTCTGTCATGAGTCTTTTAGTATTATGTTCAGATATGTATATTATATATTACATATATATATATATATATTATAGAGTGTTATATAGATATCAAGAAATGTAGAAATATATATAGTTAGTTATATTATGGTTGATTATAAAAATATTAAAATATTATATACAAAAACATATTATACTATTTATACAGATGTATATTCCAGATAAAGAAAGATTATATATATATATATTGTTATTATATATATATATATATATATATATATATATATATATATATATATATATATATATTATATATATATATATATATATATATATATATATAGAGAGAGAGAGAGAGAGAGAGAGAGAGAGAGAGAGAGAGAGAGAGAAAATCACATATTTAGAATTACAGTATTATATATTAATGAGTTTGGGTGCAGTGGAGAAGGGGAATATCATTGGAATTATCTAAAGTCTATATAGCAACAAGGGTTTGAGTGAGAAATTCAGCATCATCAAAAATATGCTAGATAACTGTGATAATATGAGAAGAAACTAGATAGGGAAGGAGGGGGAATTGAGCAAGTTAAGATTTGCTTTTGTTTGCGATATCCCAGAATGAGTGGTAAGAGGGTTATCCGGAAAGGTTAAGGTAATTTCATCGTAATAAAAGTTTTTGGTGCTGATAAGAACACTCGTAGAATTTTCGCTGTTTACTAATGAAATATATTCAGTTTGAGATTTAAAAGTTTGAAAGCGAGCGACTGTTAAGAATCAGAGTTTAACTAAGATTTATGGGATATAGTCAGAATGAAAGAATATGAACTATATGCTTTCATTCCATATATATCACCAGGGCTATGTTTTTTTTTAACATTTCAGTAAGATGACAAGTTCCAATCATCTGATTACTGAAGTGCTCTACCATTTCTGTGAAAGATTTGAAGATGTAGAACAGGATATAAAGATAGGAAGATAGTCGGAACACCAAGAAAATAATTAACATTTCTGAACGAAGGGGTGTAACAGTTGGGGAAAATATAGTATGTTTGATTCCTCACTAACCCTAGCATGATACGAGTAGGGATCTACAGTAGGTAATCGAGGTAATCATCGGTATAGAAGATATAGGCTAGTTCGGCAGCTCTATCTTCAGAGAAGGAGACAAGCCAATGACACTGGTGAACATTGAAATCTCCAAAAATGATGATAATTTCATGATGTGTTCTATTTTGAATTTTAGGTAGTTCAGGAATTTTGGGTAGTTAATAGAGTTAATAGTTAAGTAAACATTGTAGAAAAATTGAGTCACATGAGGAGACATGATTGATATGAGTGGCATGACATGATTGACAAGAGAACTGAAGCTATAAATTAATAAATTTTGAAAACTTCATTTCAGCAACACGACTGCATAGTGCATACAACGAAATTTCATTCACACACCCATTATATCCACCTTTGAATAGAAATTGAGAAGAAAGACTATAAGAGAGAGAATTGAGTTTGGTTTGTCATGGAGGCACTCAAACATCTGAGTTCTGGTTGAAAACAGAAGGTGAAGTTTAAATGAAGAGAAGTGATGTTGAAGAGAGAGTGTAAATCTGTATGAAGACCACTAATGTTACAGAAATTGATGTCGGCATGTCTTTAGTAGCAGTAGTACATTACCATATTAGGAATTGGGAGGGGAGGAAAGGAGAGGAGAGGAGAGGAGAGGAGAGGAGGTGAGAGGGGAGGGAGGGGAGAGGAGAGGCGAGGGAGAGGGGAGAGGAGAGAGGAGGGGAGAGGAGAGGGAAGGAGAGGAGAGGAGAGAGACTATCAAGGGTAGAATGCTGCTACCGGCCATATCCATGATTACAAAATATTATTTTAAATTGTTAAAAGTAGAGAATTTAAATCTGAGTAAGTGCTGAGTAAGGAAAATCGTCGGAGTTGTCTATTTATTTTGGTACAAATATGTAAGCACTCTTTGCCTAAAATGTAAAGTACACTGAAAATAAGCAAAGGAATATTCCAGCCCAACCTAACGATAGGACGGCGCCTACATCCTGCTCGTATATCTTAAAAAAAATTATTTTCTGCAAATACCTTTGTTTTTATTATTAACAGCATAGATTCTTGAAATGAGTGTAACAACAAAGTAAAGTTATTTTTACGCATCCCTCTTAGCTTGTTATTGATAATAATCATTATCTTTTACTTTACTTTTGTGGCTGCAACTCGCAGTAATAATATCATATAGCATGGCGTACTCAACGGAAGAAATGTCAGTAAGGCATATTTTGTAGAGACAAGAGAACTAATTCGAATTTGGCTCGTCGGCTGTATGTCGAAGCTTACACTAATCAAAGATGTCTGGCGAAGGGAAAGTTTGCGGTAGCGAGGTACGTTTTAGCTCTGATCCAATAACTGTGCTGCTGCTAAATAATATATCCGAACATCCGATGTTGTATATAATAATAATATATAATAATAACCAACATATACTCCTGCTATATATTATGGCAAATTTTTAGAAACTGTACTGTGACTACCGAGGGTATAACACAGCCTAACCTAACCTAACCTAACCTAACCTAACCTATTTAAGCCTAACCTAACCTAACTTAACTAACCTAACTTAACCTAAATTAATTTTCATTATTATACCAGTTTGTGATCGGGAAACTTAGGAGGTTATGGTTTTTACGCTGCCTTATGAGGTGGTTGACTATATCCCCACTAGTCACAGTACAGTTTCTAAAATTTACTTCTATATATATATATATATATATATATATATATATATATATATATATACTGCTTGGAATTAACAATATTTAAATATAGTTAAAATATATATATATATATTCATATATATAAAGATGTAAAATAAAACAATAATATAAACTGAAATTAAAATTAAAATATAAAAACATCATCAAAAAGTTTTGTTGCTCCTTAAATTTAAACAATTTCTTTATTAAAAATCATTCTTTTGATATTTCTTAAACTCAGGAGGAGTTTCATTCAGCAAATGTTGCTAATATAGCGCCATTATTTAGCCTTGATTATAAAAGAGTTTTAAAGAGCTAATAATATATATATAATATATATATATATATATATGCTCAATATATATAATAATAATAATATAATAATATATGTATATATGTGTCAATAATAATAACCAATAACAATATATATATATATATATGAATATATATAATATTAATAATATGTATGTATGTAATAATATATATAACCAACCAATAACCAATATAATATATATGTATATGTATATATATAATAATAACAACAATAACTCTTAACAGCATATATATTCTTCTTTAACTTAACAACTTAACCAACCAATATATATATATATATATAGTATATATATATATATATATTAGTATGTGTGTGTGTTGCATCTAAAGTTGTTAAGGTTATCTTGTGCAAATGATTTGCAAAGTATAATAAGATAAAAGCAGCCGAGAGATCTATAATTAAAATTATTTATTCATAATTTAGATAATATATGTAGCCACTTATCAAGTCTGAGAAAGAGTTTAGAGATAAAAAAGGTTGTCTTCTTTTTGCTTCTCCTCAGTTAACGTCCAAAGATGGGGAAAAAGTTCGTGATTGTTTTAGTTTTTAAACATCACACTAATTAATAGGTCTTGAAGAGAAGAGAGATTGCGTCTCTCTCTTTATATTTATTTTCAAATTGTTTCGTTTATTTTTTATTTTGCTTAGATTTTCTTCTTCCTTAGTTGTTTTTTTTTATATAAAAACTATTATTATAATTTCACACTTATTTAGGAGTGTAAAATTAGTCTACAGGAATAGTTTTTTTTCCTTTTATTTTTATATATAAAATCTATTTATATACTTTGATAGTAGTAGAGAAACTCAAAGTTTTTTTTTTTAACGTTAAGACCTAAAGGATGTTACGATAGTTAAAATGTTAGAAAAAACCGCAAATCTTTTGAATGATGCAAAGGTAAGAATAATTTAACCACTGATTGGACATGATGTATTGATGATTCTTGCACGGCGAGCTCTCAGAGCACCAGTAAACATACGTCTACAACGATGATTTATAGCTGGAAATTGCTGTCTATTCACCACTCAGGATATTAGCTTAATATGCCTCGACAAGTTTTTTTCCAACGTTCTCCATATTATCTATTCACGCACAAGCATCTAATGTATCCCTTGTTCTGCCTATCTAATTTACCTAATGAATATTTATAACTATTCTGAATATAAATTCTAATATGTATGCATATTTAAACCACTATTTATTCAAGTATTATTTCAATCTCTATCTCTCCATCTATACATATATATATATATATATATATATATATATATATATATACCGTTTATATATATATATATATATATATACTCTTTATATATATAACCAACTGCTAAACATATATCTTTCTGCTACTTCTTGCTATATATATATATATATATGAAAAAAGCAAATTGGGAGAACCATTTTAAATAAAATACATTTTAAAATGTAACAGTAATAAATTATAAAAAATTCTTTTTAATCTAATTTGTTTTCCGTCACTTATTCCTACTTCCCTCAATTCATAGTATCATTTATATCCGAAACAACATATATATATATATATATATATATATATATATATATATATATATATATAAATATATATCTCTACTCTCTCTCTATTTCTTCATTTTTTAATTCCCAAGTTTTATTCTTAAGTGTTTTGATTCCACTTAAGAGCTGCACTAACAGCTGTCCGTAAAGTTTTTCATCTTTGTTGAGATATATATATATATATCCCCCCCCCATTTCCTAAGTAAACAAGACTCCATCTTTGCCTTTATACAATAGTGAGCTGAAAAATAAAATTAATGGATTTATTATATTTCAATAGATTCTTTAGAGACCATTTCTTATTCATTGTTGGGGTTTATTATAATATAGTAGTTTAATACTTAAGTTTTTTGTTTTTTGTTTTTTAATCTTATTTCTGTTAAGTCATTGAGAATACTTAAGTGTTATTTCCTTCTTTTCTTTGTTTTTTGTTGTTGTCTTTTTGTGTGTTTTTTTCTTCCCTATTTTTCAAGATTTGTTTTTTTCCTCCTCGAAAATTATGAAGGGATTATTTTTAATATATTTATATATTCTTATTTTTAAGTATTTCTTATTTAGAGATAAAATACTATATTTCTTTATGTAGTATCCCATGTAGACAACATTTTTTAAACCATATTACACTCTTGGTAACTATAGACTTAATATTTTATTCATATATTTAAGACTTTATATACATTGTGTGTAATTTTTAATTTTTCGGTTATGTTTCCCTGTGTAACCTTTTATATTTTCAGAATTTTTATTTTTGTCTTTTTTTCGTTTTTTTTTTTTTTTTCGTTTTTTTTCGACGCTATTCTTTCGACATTCATTTCCCGCTCCCTTTTACTTCACTTTTCACAGCACAATTGGGACAACTCGAGAAATTAGAGCCTAGACTCGACCAAGGACCCGAAAATCCACTTGAATAATAAAGGAAAAAGCCAACCGTAAAACGTCTTTATAGCCGTGCAAATCTAAAACTGCTCGACTAGCAAATATTAGCCAACAGTTAGTGCGGAGTTATGAGTGCAAATATGGTGATTTTGTCACAGATGTGGCCGTATAAGCCTTTTCCCCAAAATTACACGATTGAAAGTTGCCAATTTGAAGGTTGGGTTCGCTTAAAACTCGGCTCTTTTGATTGACTTATTAACACTTTAATTGGAGACGAGCAAACACTTTCCAATCTCACTCTGCAATCTTTGTTGATTTTACTTCTAATTGGATAGCTTGTTAACGCACGCCTGGTTCTAAGGTGTCATAAAACAAAATTAAGATAAGTCATTTTCTCTAATATATATATATATATATATATATATATATCAAATTATATATATATATATTGGTCTATGTAGACAGCCATATATTCATGCATATGCTGCTATATATATACTATATACTATATATATATATATATATAATATATATATATATAAAAGGAAAATAGTAAAAAGAAGAAAAAAAGAAATAAAAAAATAAAAGTTCACCAAAAAAATTGGAGATATGAAATAAAGAAAAGTTAATAACAAATAAAAACAAAAATAAATTAAACAAAAATGTGAGATAGGGAACAGATATATGAGGAGGAGGTGAGAGATATAAATATATATATATATATATATATATATATATATATATATATATATATATATATATATATATATATATATGTCAACTGCTGCTAGCTGCTGTAGCCAACAACCCATATGCCCAGCCTTGTATGTATGTATCATGGCAATAACAACTGCTCACCCTGCTACCAACCAACCTTCCAGCCAGCAGCCAGCAGCCCAGCCAGCCATATAGAGGAGAGGGAGAGAGAGAGAGAGAGAGAAGAAGGAGATACAGATGTGAAGCTGAAGGAGGTAGTGAGTAATGAAGAGAGAGAGAGATAGTGAGGAATGAAGAGAGAGAGAGAGAGAGAGAGAGAGAGAGAGAGAGAGAGAGAGAGAGAGAAAATGATTTTTTTTAGTGAATAATTCGAGGCTGCATTCTAGTCGAAACAAAAGGAAATTTGAATGGAGGGAAGAAGGAGAGAGAGAGAATCCAGAATAAAGAAGAAAATGAATAAAGGAGAAACGTCGTTATTTATATTAAATTTAATTCCGTATATACAAAAGTTCAGATCATTCAATGATAAGAAATTAACTTTTCGAGTCATTTACATAGAGAGGCGGCGATACACCCGCCTCAATTTTCCACGATATAACGATTAATTTTGAATGTTTATATACGCATAGATTTTTTGTTTTAATATATTTTGGTAATATAAATATATAGTATATTTATTTGAATATATTTTCTTTTCCTTTTTTTTTTTGTTCAGCTGAAGAAAATGAAAATATATCCAATTAAATAATTAGTATATATTTATATACGAGAAGTGTATATTTATCATTTATAAATATTTACGGATATGAACATACAGATTATATATATATATATATATATATATATATATAATAATAACAACTATTAGCAACAATAATAGTAATAATAACAGCAACAATACACCCTTTATATATATATATATGTTATAATAATATATATATATGTGCATAACAACCTTGCTTGTATATGTAGCCCAATATGTATGCTAGCTGCTAGCTCCCGCTAACTCCCATATTATGTATGTATATATGCTATACTATAACTGCTGCTTTCTTCCATATATGTAATAATAATCTGTAATACCATAATAATATAATATATATATATGCTGTAACAACCTTATATATATATATGCTCTTATATATATATATATATATATATATATATACTATATACTGTATATATATCTCCTGCTTATATATATATATAGCATATATATATATATATATATATTAAGTGGATGTTTTGTTATGGTCAGGGCAAATGATAGATTTTCTTCGCATGGTTATGGGCGACTTGGGGCTAGCGACCGTCTTTCCTTTTGCTTTTATTACTACTGGACCAGCGTTGGAATCTTATGCGCCTAGAAGCACAGAGTGGAGGCTGGAGAACTCTGGGAGAAAAAGTTTTGAGACCCTAATGAAAGAAGATTGTTCCGCTGAAAAGGGTGAAACATTACCCGAGTGTATAACTCAAGGACTAGCATCGGAAACCATTGATCCACGAATTAGTTTACTAGAGTACTCAAGGATCAAGAGTTTCGTGGCCAGAAGGAAGAAGATGCTGGTCCAACCGACAGGGGCGAAAGCCATACCTGGAAATAAGTAATAAGTAATAATAAAGTAAATAATATATATATATATATAACAATAACATATATATATAACTCTTTATAACATATATATATATATATATATATATATATATATATATAATATATAACATATATATTAATAACATACTTAATAATAATAACAATATATATATTAGTATATATATATATACAAGTGTATATATATATATATATAAATAAAAATATATATATATATATATATATATATATATATATATATATATAATAATAATAATAAAAAATAGAAAATAGAAAAAACATAGTCAAAATAATATTATGGACACTAACATTAGAAATCTCATAATTAAAAACATGCAACAAATTTTGAAGATATTCTTTGTCATTCTTTCTTTACTTGAAAGGATAATGTATTAGGAACAATTTTAAAAAATTTCTTCAAATATAATTTGCTTCAAGAAGCTTTCAAAAGATTATATCTAAGGCTGTAAAGACAGCAATAGCTTTGCATTATTAAGAAACTATTATTGCCCCTAAATGGATGCGCAATCGTTGATGATTATTTGGACCATTTAGGGATAACAAGCATGTACCATCGAGTTCAAACATCGTTTCTAAAAACTTATCCAATTAATTATTGGAAGATGATGAAACCTTCCGTAAAATATCTTTCAAACTCGTGTCCTCTGACAAACATGAAAATGAAATTGGTCATCACCTAAGGCAGAAGAAATGATTTATTTAATAAAGAAACAAAGTTGAACACTAGAGTTGGTAGAGACACCAGTGGAGTGCTGCATATAATTTTAGCGTCCCGGTGCCCTTGAGCGGTGCGAAAATTCCTGTGCCCTTCCAAACCTATTCAACACACAGGAGCATAAAGTCTCTCCAAATTCTGAAGATAGTTGTGAAGTATGTTGAGAGTAGATAAAAGCACAAAGTAAAATTTTTTGCATCAGAATGTAGCATTAAGTGTTAATGTTTTGATTTAATGAGTAGAATACTGCCTGACGCTAAGAAGAAATTTTGATTTATTTGAATCAAATCATAAATATATTAATGAAAAGAGAGATATATATTATGTAAACAAATTTTATATATATATATATATATATATATAATATATATATATATATATATATATAATATATATATAATATATATATATATAATATAATATATATATATATATATATATATATTTGCATTTAAGTTACAGCAAACAGGACTAATATCAAAGACATCATATATAGCAACCACGAAATGAATCTTGATCTATCTTCTTTATCTTCTTTCATATATATATATATAATATATATAATATAACATATATATAATATAATATAATATATATATATATATATATATAATATTTATATATCTTTTTCTTTATTTATATATATATATATATATGCTAACTAACTCTTCATAATAATATATATATATATATATAACCAGCATTATATACTTAATAGAAAACAAAATTTGCTGCTTTGCCTCTTTGTATGGATATTCTCATTATGATTATTAATATATTATATACTCTTTTATATAAACCTACCTATATTCTACTCTTATACCTGCTATCTCTGCCTTTTATATATCTTACTCTGCTATATTCATATACCATATGTGTTTATTTTCTTATATATATATATATCTATTTACAAACTTCTGACATTAATGAAACATGGTTTTTCTTTCAGTTGGCTAGCAATGACATAAAATATACCGAATGGGTTTAAATTCAGAATCAGAGTTTATAATTGATTAGTGATTTAAATCGCAGTTACATTAGAGGAACTGGAAGAGACATGTAAATGAAGGAGGAGAGAAGAAGAGAAAAAAGAAGAAAAAAAAGAGATTAAAAAAAAGAAAAAAATCATGAGATCAGAGCTAAACATTTTGATATATATACCTTATATGCCCTATAATATATTATATATATATTCATATCTCTCATAGCTAACTATATACTAACTGTTGATGACAGTGGTAGTGATTCAGAATGATAAAATGTTAGATAAGATCAAGACAGTGATTGGATTATGAACTTAGATGAATCTTGATATGGATGGTTATAGATAAATGATGAAGTTATGATTGAGTAAAATGGGATGAACCATATGAAGACCAGCGGTTTCCAGATGATGGGTGATCGAATAAGATAGATATGAATATTAGATTATTATGTTGTTTTATAAATGATTAAAAACTCTAAAATAGAGGAACAATAAAATATAGTAAAGATTATTTTTTAGAAGCTCAACTTTTATTGGATGACTTTAAATATACCTTACCTTATAAATAATATTATATCTTATATTATATGTATATATTATAATATATAATGTGTGTATACAGTATTTACATACTCTTCATTATAAATATATATAATAACATATATAACGCAGCGGCTGATCAACTATATAATAACAACAATAATAATAATAATATAATATATATATATGTATATATACTAATAATATATATATAACTATATAGTAACTTAAATATATGTATAATAATATATATAATAATAATAACTCTTCAATAATAATATATATATAATAATATGTATATATATAATATATAATATATATATAATATATATAAATCTACAGAACAACATAACAACATAATAATAACATAACTTAACAATATATATATAATAATAATATATCATGCACTCCATATGCTCCTGCACCCTGCACTGCTGCTGCCCTGCTGCTCTCATATGCTCACTGCTGCTATAAACTTATGAAAAAAAAATTTCACTATAAAACTAACATTTTATTTAATATTGATTCAATTGTAAAGATTTTAACATAACTTGAAAAAAAGTTTAAAAAACCTTTAAAAAAATAAAAATAGAAATAAATACTATCTTAGATAATAAATTTAAATATATAAAAAATATCAAAATGCAAAATTATTGTCTTAACAGACTTAACTGGTTTGAGTTTTTCTATTGAACATAAAACCTACCGGGAAAAAATATTCCCTCCTCACATATCTAAATAAAAAAATAAATGGACATTTTCGCCCTAGGTCTATCATCTCCATTTTGCATTAAGTAATATATATATATATATATATATATATATATATATATAGTTTATATATATCATATATATATATATATATATATATATATATATAATATATATATCTAATATATATATATATTTATTTACTCGGATTTATAAAACCGAAGGCCACCTTAAAGTTTTTAGGATATATATATATATATATATATAACTCATATCACTCTATAACTCTATATATATATATATATATATATATATATATATATATATGCTGCTATATAACTTTTAATATATATATATATATATATAACTGTATAATAACCGCTAAAAATATGCTCTTTATATATATATATATATATATATATATTAGGGTAATGACAATGGTTATAAATTTTTTTTTTTTTTAATTAAAAGTGGACAGGCAACTGAAGTAAAGTCAATCCCAGAAGGTTTTCAAAACTTTGTTAAACAGCTTTTAAAACAAATAAAGTTTTGGTGGGCATAGAGAGAGAAGCCCCTCCACCATTTCGGAATGGGTTTTCTACCAACTAACTTTTACACCATTAAGAAAGCAACGGGAGGTCTCAGCTCGGGAGAGAAAATTCAAAAATTTTTCGGCAAAAGAGGAAAAAGAGACCCCTCTATTTCTTTTTCTTTCTTTTTCTTTTTTTTATCGTTTTTATGAGTGGAAAGGGACTGGAAAAGGGGGAGACAATAAAAAGATTGTTTGTACGCGAGAGGAAACGAAGAATAAGAAAATCATACAAAGGAGTGCCATATACTCAATCTATTCCTCTTTCTCTCTCTCTCTCTCTCTCTCTCTCTCTCTCTCTCTCTCTCTCTCTCTCTCTCTCTCTCTCTCTCTCTCTCTCTCTCTTCATTCCTCACTATCTCCCTTTTTCAACTGTCCGTCTGTTCCCCTCTCTGGTTCTCTGTCTCTCCCATATATATATATATATATATATATATATATATATATATATATATATATATATATATATATATATATATGCTATAATAATATCTGCTCTATGCTGCTGCTATA
>JABUQX010142369.1:0-12500 GCA_015478945.1 Trachelipus rathkii
AATCACTTATTTACAGCACAAATTCGAAGTTTGTGATTTAAAGTAGTGCTTACGATCACATCTCATTCGAAGTGAATTGATGAACAAAGTTCATTCAACACTAAAGGACAAAAATATAACACCTTCCTCGTAAAGGAAATCTGAAGAACTAACTGTTAAAACCCAGTCACAATTCTACCCCGTGGCAAAACCCCTCCTTAAAGGCGGGTCTCAATAACCCCTGGGTATCGTAACTGGATGATGTCCCTTCCGTGTGGGCGGGTCTTATCAGTGAGTACCCACTGAGCATCTATGAGAAAAAAACGCCCTCCTTCTTGCAGTTTAGAATCCCGAAAAATCCGTTACGAATTTTGGTTTCTCAAGGATTGAAATTTAATAAATTCGATACTTTGTTTAACCGCGACATCCTCTTGTTTCAAGAAAGTTTAAGAGACTTTTCTCGTCTACTTGACGGTGTAGTTTGTTCTGGTTTTGACCACAATCTTACATTTCTTTAACGGTCTCTCCGTTTTGTAAGCTAAAATCCGTTATTGTTCCAAACAGCTATTGTAATTGTCGGAATAAGGAAATTGTGGTCATTGTTTTAAGAGTATTGTAAATAATCGGAGGACCATTGTTATGGTTGTTCCGAAGAAGTCGGAACGATATTCGCCATTCCCATTCATCTTTTCACATGGTGGGTGGAAATTTTCAATTTCCACCGACATTAAACTCCCCCCTCCCGGGACCCCCCCCCGGCGTCTCTTCTATGATCGTCCCGGGTAAGGAAGGTCAAGGCCAGGGGAGGTCCAAGGAAGAGAGAGAGGAAGGAGAAGAAGAAAACAAACAGGGGGACACGGAGGGAACAGGAGGTTGCAGAGGGCCACTATTCCTCGGAAAGAATAGTTTATCCTCGCTTAGCCAACCCAGTGTGCTGTCAAATGTAGGCCTTTCTGCTGGAGTGAGAGAGGCCGAGCTGCCTGGGGAACTTCAAAGTGCTGGGTTGCATGGATCTGAGGATCTAACAGGTTGGAGTGTATCTCCAGAGGGTACAAATGGATGACAGCCCTTGTTATTTCACCCCGACTCGTGCTGAGCAACACCGAGCGGGTGTGCCCATCAGGGGAAGTGTAAAGGGTTTTGATGATGCCCAGTTTCCACCTTAGACGAGGACCATCGTCCTCAATTAAAACTACGTCTCCGACCTTAACGTCAGGGCGGTTGGAGACATTCCAAGATTGTTTCAGGCTGAGCAGATAGTCTTTGCTCCAAGCAGACTGAAACTTAGCTATGAGGGAGAGTAAATACTTGTACCTCTTGTTAACCTTCACCGGGTCCCTGTAGGTGGCATCATGTTCAAGTAATTCTTCAGGGACAGGAAGGCATTCAGCTTGTACCCCACCAACAAGTGGGAAGGAGTGAGGGGCTCCTCGCAGTGGAGCTCGTCGCCCACGTAGGTGAGGGGTCGGCAGTTGACCACAGACTCCACCTCCGCAAGCACCGTATTGAACTCTTCATAGCTAACTAGAGAAGTTTTGAGGGTCTTCCGAAGATGGGTCTTGGTCAGGCCTATTAAACGTTCGAAGAATCCGCCGTAATGACTGCTTCTGGCGGGGTTGAATCTCCAGGTGATGGAATGCTGGGTTAGGAAGTCCTTCACGGAGGGTAGTTCCCATAAGTCCCTTAAGTGCTGGGATGCTGCTTGGAAATACGTTGCGTTGTCAGAGTATATTACGGAGGGTGTTCCTCGTCTTCCGATAAACCGACGTAACGCTCTCAAAAATGACTCGGTACTGTTCTAGATGTATCGCTCTAGTCACAGCGCAGGTGAACAAAACCACATAGCTTTTGGTAACTTCGTTCCTAGGAACTTTGACATTAAAATAGCCTGTGAGGTCCACCCCGATTACCGTAAACGGTTTGCTTTCTACCACTCGGGAACGAGGCAAGGCAGCTAGTGGCGCCGAGCGAAAGTGTGTAGCTTGTAAACGTCTACAAAGACCACACGGGCGTATCACTTTCTTCACCGTTGTCCTCATCCGAGCGAAATAGAACCGCTGACGGACAATCGACACGAGCTCTGAAATACCAACGTGATGGTTTGCTTGGTGAAGTTGCCATATGATGAGTCGGGTGAGATGTGAGTCTGATGGCAGCAGCATAGGAAACTTTGCGTCGAAAGGTATCATCGCATTGCTCAATCTCCTGTCGCATCTGAGTACTCCATCCACTAGCGTTAAGCTCAGTTGTTTCACCAAGTTCGTTAAGGGTAGGGAGTCTCGGAGGCACGTAACTTCGGGTAGGTAGTGTTCCCTCTGTAGCCTCCGAATCCAGTAGAGTTCACAGTTACTTCTCTCTTCTATAGAAATCAAAATGGAGAATTCGCCGAGAGACGACCGGGTCATAGGAGCTTCTAAGCCTGGATTCAAGTTCTCGAGAAGCAGAACCTAGAACCAGGGAGCGGATCCAATGATCTTGTTGAGAGAGGAGTAACGCTCTAAGTCGAAGATGGGAGCCGCTTTCGGTACCGCGGTGGTGGAAGTGGCTACTATGACCTCGTTCGTCTCCGCAGCCCCTTCACAGAAGGAAGGGTGTTCGGTCCAGACTGGCCAATTTGAAGGGCTGGTGAGCCAAGGGGTGCCTTTCTTCCATAAGTCCGTGAATACGTACTTATAACTCACGCCTCTAGACGCTGCGTCGGCGGGATTGTCTTCTGTGGGGACGTACCGCCACTCGGCTGTCGGCAGGTTTCTACGGATTTCATCGACTCTGTTCTGGTTGAAGAGGGGGAGCTGCTTGGAGGAGAATATCCAGCGCAACGCCACCTGGCTGTCACACCAGCAGTAGATCTTAACTATCTCTAGCAAATCCTTGTAGGCGTCGATAACAAATTTAATGATTCGGGAGGAGAGTAGAGCTCCCATTAGTTCCAAACGCGGGATCGTGAGTTCTTTCATGGGTGCAACTTTCACCTTTGCCATAAGAAGACTGGCGATGGGAACGCGTTCTCCCATTGATACAGCGTACACCGCAGTGGCATAGGCTGCGCCCGATGCGTCTGAAAAGGCATGAAGTTCCACCTTTCGAGCAAAAATTAGCTGCCTAGGTATTGTTAACTGCAAACAGCGTTGCAAATGTTCGGCAATTGAAACCCATTCCTTGCGGTGCTCGTTGGAAATAGGTTTGTCCCAACTCAGTTTCTCCTTCCACAGTTTTTGCAGGAGAATCTTACCTCGAACAGCCACCGGGGACAAGATGCCCAGTGGGTCAAATATGGAAGCGAGGTTCTGCAGAATAGCCCTCTTGGTAGCCGCTTCCGAGGCGACAACCTTGAGGGGGTAGGAAATGGTGTCCTCGTTAGTATCCCATTCCATACCCAAAACCTTAATCGTAGTGTCTTCGGCGGCTGCATCGTTCTCTCGGAACTTTACGTTCGCTTCTGGACAATTGGACACCCACTCTCGTAAATTGAGGCCGGCCTTTTCGAAGAGGGACCGGGACTGAAGAAAGAAATCTTCCACTTCTGCTTCGGTGTCAAAGGTACCGAACAGATTGTCCACGTAGATTTGATTCAAAATCACGTCCTCGTAGTCGGTGTCTGAGTTTCGGACGTGGTGCTGAATGCAGGCAGCCAGCAAAAACGGACTGCAGGTGGCTCCGAATAAGACGGAAGTGAACCGATAGGTGACCAAAGGGCTTCTGGGGTCGGAAGGATCTTTCACCCACAAAAAACGCGTGGAATCCCTATCTTCCAACCTGAGACGTATGGCTAAAAAAGCCTTCTCTATGTCCGAGGATGTAGCGTAGCGTCTCAACCGAATTTTCAGAAGGATCTTGGTCAAATCAGTGATGAGGGAAGGTCCACTGTGTAAGCACTGATTAAGACTAGGATTGTTAGAAGAACAATCAAACACTAGTCTCAGTGCTGTGGTGGACGAGGACTTCCGGACCCCATGGTGGGGTAAATAATGCAACTTGGCTTTGGGGTGGATCTGAGTAATAGGAGTAACTTCTTCAATGAAGCCCCTTTCTAGTTGATCCTTGATAACATCGGCGTAACTTTCCATCAACGAAGCATCCCCTCTCAACCTTTTAAGGACGCTATACAAACGCCTCTTAGCCAAGGCGTAGTTGTCGGGAAGAGAGGGGTGGTTGTCACGCCAGGGTAACGACACTACATAGCGACCATTTTCGAATGTCAAGTTCTCTTCGAAGGCCTCCAATGTAGTTTTCTCTGCCTCGGTGAACCGTTCGTTTGGCATAATACCAATCTGGGACAGTGACCAAAGTCGATCCAGATCTGGCGTAGAGGGACATGAGCGCTTAAGATCCTCGGGCGTCATCAACATTCCATCCTCCAACGAGAGGGAGGATGGAGTTTCAGCGGTCGGAGAGCGCTCGAGATGGTGTCACGAAGGTTCGGCTTCCTCGGGTGTCCCGGTGTTGGTCCCATCCGCCCTCTGGAGGGGGGATAAGCCCAAGGCAACGTTGGTAGAACAGCAGGTAGTTCGAGTCACCGTGTCCGCTGTCTCACTCGTATCCTGTAGCCCTTCTTCCAACTGGAGGGAAGAAATAGGATGTGATTCAGTGGCTGGAGAGGTTGCCTCAGGACGGAGAGGCGAGTGGTCTAGACCCCGGAACGCCTTCGTCACACTTCCTGCCAACGGGGGGGGAGGAAAGTGCTGCTCCGTCTGATGACAAATAAGATCCGGTCTCCAATCGTTGGTGAGCCGAACTTCTGCTCTAAATGCGGACACTACTGTAACTTGGGAGGCAGTGTTCTTCGAGGAAAAGGGTAGAGGTCCCCATATCATGTTGCCCACGTTGGTCTTCATAAGGTCGACGCCGAAACGGGACTCACACGATTTCAGGAATTTTCTCATGTGGTCCACACCGATCAGGAATTGAATTCCATCGATCACATCGCTGTCAGGATAAGGATGAGCAAGGTGGACACGTTGTCTACGAAGCATTCGGGTGGTTTTGACCAAGCCGGGAATTTGCAGATTAGATGGCAAGTGCTCCACCACAATAGCGGTGATGGGGACCGTACCTTCTTTGGTTTTGACTTGGAGAGTGACGACATCATGAGGGGCTGCTACGCCCTGCTGGTTGATTCCATTGATGGCAATATCGACCTGGGAATGTGGTATGCATTGTAGTTTCTGTACTACTGATTTAGAAATTAAGGACTTCTGCGATCCGGCGTCGTATAGCGTTCTAAGAGTAAGGGTGTTAGCCCCACTGGATACAATCAAATCGGCCAACGGAAGCGCCATGCCTTTACCACCAGAACAAAGAGCGGCATAATGGCCCGAGGCGAGATCCCCTGAGGGTCCTGGGTCCTGCTGGTCTGTTTGCGCTCGTGGGCGGCTGCCAGTTCGAGAGATTGGTTGAGGACAAAATACGATGTGGTGGTCCGGTGCCCTGCAACGGAAACAAGCCCTAGTGTACTGACAGTCTGCCGTGGCATGATTTTCCGCCAGGCATCTTTCACACCAGCCGCGACTCCTAACCACGGTTAGTCTCATCTCTGGCGTTGTAAGCATAGTACATTCAGATGGGAAGTGCTCCTCCTTGCAGAACCGACAACTTCGCTTGTCCGATCTGGCAGGGTTCTTGTCCTGCCTCGTTGGAGGTTGGTTCTTGGGAATTGCCGGTTTATTTCCCGTGGTGCTCAACACTGTAGACACCTTCTGTTTGTTGGCACCACTGGTCGTTTATCCGCGTAACCCCTCGAAGCTTCCTCCCTCCTTTGGAAGTCGGGATTGGTCTTTGGTTTGTTCGTGAAAGGTTTGGCGGCCTGCAAGAATCCGATGGCCTGGTCAACCAGGTCCAATACTGATTGGATTGTCCAGCTCTTACGCGCGTCGGACCAAGGAATTCTTTCCTTAACTTCCGCTGGCAATTTGAAAGAAAGTTGCGTCCCCAAGATAGTGGAACAACCTTGACAATCCCCAATTACCTCCTGGTTCTTCAGAGACTCTGTGAAACAAGTAACATCAGCTTTAAAACGAAAAAGATCGGCGTAAGTATTTTTAGGGCTAGGGAGCCCGCCTAGCCGGGCAATGAGGGTCTCTATGAGCTTCGACTTGTCACCATAGTTGTTCTTGAGGAGAGATAGCGCAATGCTATAGTTTTCTCCCCTTACTGCGAACCCTGATATTAATTGTTTGGCATCCCCACGCAAGCTCTGGAGTAAAGCGTGGAGTTTTTCTATGGGATCATAATTATGTCCGTTAACCATGGCTTCAAATGACTCTATATAGCTAGCGAACTCCAGAGGGTCCCCGCCGAAGGTAGGTAAGTTCCTGGTGGGGGCCTTGAAAAGCGTGGGAGCCCGCCGACCCCCCGAACAACAAGAGGCTCTCGATGGTGAAGGGGATCGACTCGTTCTGTGACTGACCCTCTCTCTGGCGGCTAAAGTGTTGTTTCCGGCGGTCATGAAATCGTCGCGATCCAGGTAATCTTGGATCACGACGCTCGCCTCCTCCAACTGGGTAAGAGTCTCCTCCAAATGCTGTACTAGTGCTAAGATGTCCCCTGCCGAGGAATCCGGTCTTCCTACCAACTCCTTCAGCTCGGTCATTTCCGCAGAGGCGTTCTGACTGAGGGCATCTCGCTGTCGTTCGGCGAACTTCACCCGTTTTGGTTTGTTTTTCTGATTTTGTGGCTGGCCTCTATTTTGTTGGTTATCCTGGGTCGGGGTCAAATTCAAATCTGCCGGAGGGGGCGTCCCGGGGGGATCCCCCTCTTCTGCGTTGGTTCCGTTGCGTCCGGCCTCCATGAGTACTGTTTTCCCAAACCTTTTTTTTTGGTTTATTTTCCGCGAAATAAATAAGGGCTAAAGGGGCGATAGAGGGAGCATGCAAGCGTTGCAGAGAAACTTAAACTATAGCTTAATATCTAATCTTAAACTAACTTATGGCTATGCTCATATAAGACAAAAAAAAGGTTCTACACACAAACAAATCACAAGACTTACCTTATTTTCCTGTTTTATGTGGAATATCTGGTGCGGCGCAGAGTCCAATGGGCCAATTTGATACTAATAAATTCAACAGCAATGATAATAGTACTTATAGTAATCTGAAAAAAATTGCATACACCCCTGTATGTACGGGTGCGCGCACGGGTTTGTCTCTGTAAATACGGGGTAGCAAGTGTGTCTTCAAAGACCACAACAACCCCAATACCCAACAAAAAATTAATAAAAAAAATAAGAAAAAAATAAAAAATAAACAAATAAATGTCACGCGGGTGTGGGTGTGTGTGTCCAGGAACAACAACAATAGACAACAACGCAAAATAAGAATCAAAGAACAAAAACAAAAACAAAGAAAAATTCGGAAAAGTAATACACACTAAAGCGTGTGTATGGCTGTATGTGTGTGTGTCCAGGAATAACAACAATAGACAACAACACAAAAATAAGAATCAAAGAACAAAAAAAATTTCGGAAAAATAATACACACTAAAGCGTGTGTATGGCTGTGTGTGTGTGTGTCCAGGAACAACAACAATAGACAACAACACAAAAATAAAAATCAAAGAACAAAAAAAAAATTCAGAAAGGTAATACACACTAAAGCGTGTGTATGGCGGTGTGTGTGTCTGTAGAGACAAAAACAATAACAAATAAACACCGAATTAAAAAAAAAAGAAAAAAATCGAAAAATATTACACATACATGTGTGTCGTATGTGTGTGTGAAACTGTGTGTGTATGTGTGGAGTGTGTGTGTGTGAGTGATAGAGACAAAAACAATAACAAATAAACACCGAAATTCAAAAAAAAATACACATACATGTGTTCGTATGTGTGTGTGAAACGGTGTGTGTGTATGTGTCGGGGTGTGTGAATGTGTAAAAAAAAAAAAAAAAAAAAAAAAAAAAACACCAATAAAAAAAAAAAAAAAAAAATATTACACATACATGTGTGTTCGTATGTGTGTGTGAAACTGTGTGTGTGTATGTGTGAGTGTGTATGACTGCAGAGTCAAAACAATAACAAACAAACACCAATTCACTAAAAAAATCGAGAAAATACTCACATACTTGTGTATGCAGGAAATTTGTGTGTGTAAACTGTGTGTGTGTGTATGTGTGAGTGTGTATGACTGTGCAGAGTCAAAACAATAACAAACAAACACCAATTCAAAAAAAAAAAAAAATATTAAATATTACACATACATGTGTGTTCGTATGTGTGTGAAACTGTGTGTGTGTATGTGTGAGCGTGTATGACTGCAGAGTCAAAACAATAACAAAACAAACACCATCAACAAAAATCGAAAATATTGCCATACATGTGTCTGTATGTGTGTGAAACTGTGTGTGTGTATGTGTGAGTGTGTATGACTGCAGAGTCAAAAACAATATCAAACAAACACCAATTTCAAAAAAAAAAAAAAAGAAAAATCTTACACATATGTATGTACGTATGTGTGTGTGAAACTGTGTGTGTGTATGTGTGAGTGTGTAACCTCAGATCTCCAACACCTAATACACCACACAACAACAACAAAGGCTCCACAAGAAAAATCGAAAACGCTACCCGATAATAATAATAATAATAATAATAATAATAATAATAATAATAATAATAATAATAATAATAATAATAATAATAATATAACAATAATAATGCAATAGTGCCAATGACAATAATAATAATAATAATAATAATAATAATAATAATAATAATAATAATAATAATAATAATAATAATAATAATAATAATAATAATAATAATAATAATAATAATAATAATACAACAGCAACAAAGGACAATCAAAATTCACTTATTTTATCCCTCTGTAAGAAGAATAAAAATTCCACCTTCGGCAGGAGGAATCCTAAGAGACGAAATAAGTAAGAAAAATATAAAACAACCAGGAACAACTACGAGGAAAGCTGTTTAAAATTCAAAACTCACTTATTTTATCACTCTATAAGAAGAATAAAAATTCCACCTTCGGCAGGAGGAATCCTAAGAGACGAAATAAGTAAAAAAAAATATAAAACGACCAGGGACAACTCTACGAGGAAGGCTGTTTAAAATTCAAAACTTACTTATTTTATCACTCTATAAGAAGAATAAAAATTCCACCTTCGGCAGGAGGAATCCTAAGAGACGAAATAAGTAAGAAAAATATAAAACGACCAGGGACAACTCTACGAGGAAGGCTGTAAAACTCACTTATTCTATCACTTCATAAGAAGAATAAAAATTCCACCTTCGGCAGGAGGAATCCTAAGAGACGAAATAAGTAAGAAAAATATAAAACAACCAGGGACAACTCTACGAGGAAGGCTGTTTAAAATTCAAAACTCACTTATTTTATCACTCTATAAGAAGAATAAAAATTCCACCTTCGGCAGGAGGAATCATGAGACGAAATAAGTAAGAAAAATATAAAACAACCAGGGACAACTCTACGAGGAAGGCTGTTTAAAATTCAAAACTCACTTATTTTATCACTCTATAAGAAGAATAAAAATTCCACCTTCGGCAGGAGGAATCCTAAGAGACGAAATAAGTAAGAAAAATATAAAACAACCAGGGACAACTCTACGAGGAAGGCTGTTTAAATTCAAAACTCACTTATTTTATCACTCTATAAGAAGAATAAAAATTCCACCCCGCCTTCGGCAGGAGGAATCACAAGAGACGAAATAAGTAAGAAAAATATAAAACGACCAGGGACAACTCTACGAGGAAGGCTGTTTAAATTCAAAACTCACTTATTTTATCACTCTATAAGAAGAATAAAAATTCCACCTTCGGCAGGAGGAATCCTAAGAGACGAAATAAGTAAGAAAAATATAAAACGACCAGGGACAACTCTACGAGGAAGGCTGTTTAAATTCAAAACTCACTTATTTTATCACTCTATAAGAAGAATAAAAATTCCACCTTCGGCAGGAGGAATCCTAAGAGACGAAATAAGTAAGAAAAATATAAAACAACCAGGGACAACTCTACGAGGAAGGCTGTTTAAAATTCAAAACTCACTTATTTTATCACTCTATAAGAAGAATAAAAATTCCGCCTTCGGCAGGAGGAATCACAAGAGACGAAATAAGTAAGAAAAATATAAAACGACCAGGGACAACTCTACGAGGAAGGCTGTTTAAAATTCAAAACTCACTTATTTTATCACTCTATAAGAAGAATAAAAATTCCACCTTCGGCAGGAGGAATCCTAAGAGACGAAATAAGTAAGAAAAAATATAAAACAACCAGGGACAACTCTACGAGGAAGGCTGTTTAAAATTCAAAACTCACTTATTTTATCACTCTATTAGAAGAATAAAAAAAATTCCGCCTTCGGCAGGAGGAATCACAAGAGACGAAATAAGTAAGAAAAATATAACTAACAAAACAACCCCACAGGGAAAGCCGTTTCCATAAGGATGCCGCTTTATAATAATAATAATAATAATAATAATAATAATGATAATCATAATACACACACACACACACACACACACACACAATAATAATAATAATAATAATAATAATAATAATAATAATAACAAATATAAGAATAATAATAATAATAATAATAATAATAATAATAATAATAATAATAATAATAATAATAATAATAATAATAATAATAATTTTGCGAAAAGGGTCTCCCAGTTCTTTTGGAAGATCTTGGATAGATTTAAAGATTTCTGTGCATGAAATATACTTGGATATGTAGATGTTCAAGTGGAGTAGGAGATAAATGGGAGATTTTCTAGAAGAAGAGTATCAATGTTAAATGTTATCATACTAATTGATTTTCATATTTAAATAGAATGATAAATAAAACCTGCTTGTAGGGTTAGAGGATTGGTATAAAATAAAGTATCGATTGTTTGAGAATTAATCGTAGAAGAAGGTGTATTTGTTAATGCCAGAAGGGAGAAAGAAGGAGAAGAAAGTTGAGGCTATTGTTTTGCCCAAAGAACACAAATAATCTGGTCTAGACTAAAACTTTATGAGAACAATTAAGAAGAATAAAAACTGAAATAAAGTTTGAGGAATGAAGTGTTGTTATCATATCGTGATGGGGCATTTCTTTTACTGCCTCTTCCTTGAAAAGGGCTCTACCCGTGAGTTGTGCTAACCTGTAAAAAAAAAATATCGTGATGGGGAATTTAGCTAATAAAGAACAGCAAAGGGACAAAAAAGAAGAGAGAGAGAGAAAGAGAGAGAGAGAGAGAGAGAGAGAGAGAGAGAGAGAGAGAGAGAGAGAAGAATTAAACTTAATTCCAATTAATTAATTAATTAATTAATTAATTGATTAATTAATTAATTAATTAATTGGAATTAGAACACGAAGAAAGAAATAGGAAATAAGAAATTAAAAAATGTTTAGTGATAAAGGGAGTATAAGAAGAAGTAGAAATAGGGCACCGTGAAATTGAAATAAATCCTCTATGTAATACATCCAGGTAGATCCTTTGAATTTTTATATGGCTAAAAATAATTTAGAAAAAGGTGAGGTTCACTATTATGTAAATTTATATGCTGAACATCCATTATTATTATTATTATTATTATTATTATTATTATTATTATTATTATTATTATTATTATTATTATTATTATTATTATTATTATTATTATTATTATTTGTCTATATGCAATTATTATTATTATCATTATTATTATTATTATTATTATTATTATTATTATTATTATTATTATTATTATTATTATTATTATTTGTCTTGGCAAATTAGATAGGGTGAAAAATTAATGAAAGGAGAGATGTGAGTGGACTGTATATGTTGTTTTTGGTGTTACCCTATAATTTGTCAGAACATTTTCCCAAAGGTTCCCACCTTCATTTATTATTCTCTGATAATAATATCATTCGAATAGAAAGATTGGAGGTGAGATTCTTTGGCCAATTATAGTATAATATTTGTGTCATAAGAATATCGAAATTGAAGTTGAAAGATACCCCAAAATGGGGTAGAAGACCACCTTGCCTTGACCTTAGTTTCATGCGATACTTAGTCAAACCCGGTATGGGGGACCGGAGTCCTTTTAGGGGGGAAATACAGTAAAAGGTGCATGCCAGGCAGAAACACAGGTTGAAAGAAGCGTGAAAAATGATGTTAATATCGTAGGTGTTGCAACTTCAAGATGGTTAGTAATCTACGATAGTTCTACTGAATGGACAGCAATAGAATGATGTGTGATTTTAAATTAAGGTGTGGGGTTAGATCCCATTCCTTGTTGTGATCACAGAGTTTGATGGGACCTCTTTCACACATACACAACCATTCACTTCCTTAAAATTAACTTAGCTAAACGCCCGACAGAGCACGATACATAGGTTCGTTCTGGAGGGGGGGGGGGGAGTTCATGTAATACAAAAAAAGGCTTCAGATACAAAGGAAATAGTCCGCAACTTTACAGAGTTATCACCTCGACATCTTAATAGTAAAACGAAAAGGATTCAATACTCACCAACGATGTCTGATACAAAAAACAAATCAAACCTGTTTTCCTCT
>JABUQX010142369.1:25000-27500 GCA_015478945.1 Trachelipus rathkii
CAGGCATACGCACACATACACATACGCATAAATTTATATATATATATATATATATATATATATATATATATATATATATATATATATATATATATATATATATATATATATATATATATATATATATATATATATATATATATATATATATATATATATCCCGATTATTAAAGCGATTATAAATTAAATCTTTCCTAATGACGTTGGCAAAGAAGATCACTGAAGGGAAGTTTTATTCAGCAGAAAAAAATCCATTATACGGATATTTGCAATCTTTGAATAAAAACACGACTTATGCTTTCTCAAAACTTCTTAAAAAGAATATAAAATAATAGTTTAGTCTATTATTTATATATAAAGGAATGCAGATGTAGCTCTTTGGAAGGTTTGTTGCTGAATAGTCTTCCATTGACGCTGTTTCAAAGCTGCTTTTTCCAACACGGTTAATTTTAGGTAGGATTTAAAAGTTAAGAAAATTGTTTTTGTTTGTTTTTTTATTGAAAATTTTTTTGATTTTTTTTGTTAAATTTAAAAAAAGTTTGACTTTTATAATCTTTTAAATTTGTTTTTGCGATATTAATTTTTTTTTCTCCCCGTTTTGTTGAACACATCGCATATATTTATTTTTCTTCAAGTTTTTTAAGTTCATACCTCCTACTGTATGAGGGGATATATATATATATATATATATATATATATATATATATATATATATATATATATATATATATATATATATCTATATATATATATATATATATATATATATATATATATATATATATATATATATATATATATATATATATGTATATATATACTCTTCTTTCCATATATATATAATATATATATATGTGGGGATATATATATATATATATATATATATATATATATATATATATATATATATGCGTGTGTGTGCGAGTGTGTATGAGTGTGTGTGTATGTGTGTGTGTGAGTGTTATACTAGTATTAACATGGCTATTTTTAAATGACAATAAAATCCTGATTTTATATAGGATTTAAATAAGTATTAACGTCGTTTTTTATATGTAAATTGTATTCTGACTTTTTTTATTCTTATTTTCTGGATCATTTTCAGAATAATTTATTCAGCAAATAAAACTAGTTTTATTTTCGAAAATTTTAAGTACCAAATTTTTAAATAATAATAATAATAATAATAATAATAATAATAATAATAATAATAATAATAATAATAATAATAATAATAATAATAATAATAATAATAATAATAATAATAATAATAATAATAATAATAATAATAATAATTATAATAATAACCTTCTAATAATAATAATAATAATAATAATAATAATAATAATAATAATAATACTGTATGTCTTATCATTTCACTTTTTGAAATCTCTTTTGTTACACATAACAGTTTTCTAAATTATATATATATATATATATATATATATATATATATATATATATATATATATATATATATATATATATATATATATATATAACTATATATCTTCTATATATACTATATATATATATATATATATATATATAGTAAACGTATGTGGGTTTGATGATGCAAGAAGAAATAGGTATTTTGGAGATCAGGTAATTTGTAGGGAGGAGGTAATGGGTATGGTGAGAAAGTTGAAGAATGGCAAATGTGAAGGTATAGATGGAATTACTGGTGAAATGATCAAGAATGGAGGAGAGATGGTGACTGAACGGATTTGGAAGTTGTATAACAAAGCGTTTATGAAGAGTATAGTTCCGAGAGATTGGAGGAGAGCAGTAACAGTACTCTTATAAAAGGGTAAGAGGGATAAGGGTAACTGTAGGAACTATAAGGGAAGTAGTTTATTGAGTGTTGTAGGGAAGATATATGCTGGTATTTTAATTTTGGTTGAAGAGTACGTCGAGTGACTGAAGGACTGATTGGTGAAGAACAAGGTGCGTTTAGAAGTGGTAGAGGATGTGTGGATTAAATCTTTACATTGAAACAAATGATTGAGAAAATGAGGGAGAAGAAGAATAAATTGTATTTAAGTTTTATGGATTTGCAACAGGCGTATGATAGGATTAATAGGGAAGTTCTATGGCAGGTGTCAGTGTTATATCGTGTTGGTGGTAGGTTTCTGAATGGAATCCAACGTATGTATGTATGACGATAGTGAAGTGTTTGTAAGAGCAGATGGAGTAGAAAGTGATTGGTTTAATATTAATAGCGGAGTAAGGCAGGGATGTGTTATGTCTCCTTGGTTATTTAACTTCTATATGGGTGATGTTATGAAAGAATTGAAGGAAGGGGTGGCAGGGGAAGGTGTTAGACTTATAGAGAATGTAAGAGAGTGGAGGGTGCAGTGTTTTATTGTATGTGCATGATTTGGTTCTGCGTGGTAAACCTGAAGAGAGTTTGCGAGGATTGGTAGAGGGGTTTGGCAGGGTGTGTAAAGGGAGGTGTTTGGAAGTAAATGTAGATAAGAGCAAGGTATGGTAGTGAGTGAGG
>JABUQX010142369.1:42500-52500 GCA_015478945.1 Trachelipus rathkii
GCCGGCTAAATGATAATGATTCGGCACTTAGGCATTTAAGTTTTGTATGCTGCCAGAATTGGTATAAAATAGCTTGTTTGCTTGGGCAATTAAATAATAATTGATATAACACAATGATTTTCACAATTAATTATATAATAATGGATTCGTTAAGTTGAATCTAGGAGGAGAGCTGCAGCGAGGCAGCCTCCGGCCATACTGTATCTTTATGGACTGGTCCTGAGTAAGGCATTCATGCTGCCTGCTCAGACGCTTTCATTTCAAATCTCGCCTCCCTATTGGTTGGACAAATATAAAACAATTTTAAATATATAATAGGCGGCATTGTTGATAGGGGAAATGGAAATTTCCCATATCAAATGCTAACCCCGGCTCTTGCTTCTGCAATGAATTGCAACAACAGGCATAAGGGAACTTATGAATGTGATAATTGCAATATCATGCACTATGTACTCCTTTATAAATCTATTTAGAATTATTACATAATAAGCAATAGAAAGAATAGACAAGACAGGGACTACAATAGATACGAGGAGAAGAATATAGTTTACATATTAGAACGCCAATAATGACTACTATAATAAATTTCTTTATCCCCGTCGATTAAATTATGCAGCAGATTTCCAATATGCTATAATGTCTTCATCCTCATCACCCATTTAGTGTTGGTTGTTATTTTCATTCTCTTTATTCTTTCAAACAATTCCTTCAATAAGAACGTACAAAATTTTCTCTAGTGAATATCTAGCTCTTGCTGACTTTAGGAGGAAACTTTGCTGTTTCCAATTGAAATTATCATTATTTAGAAACAAGGAATATTTTCTTCCTTTTATGCATTCTATGTATTTTTTTTTTTTTTTTCATCGTTAAAATACTATTTTCTTCGTTTCTTTCTCCTTTTTTTTCAATTTAAAGGGCAGCTTCTTTGTTTCTTTCTTTTTTTTTTCAATTTAAAGGAAGGCAATGGTTGTCAGCTGTCCGCTGTCTACTGTGGCCTTGAATTCGACTCAGATTCTCCATTTTCTTCGATTATTATTTTCTGCTTTCTAGTTTGGCCGATTTTTTCGGTAACTTACATAAATTTAATTTTTTTTTTTTTTCTTACGGTACATTCTTTCAAAATTGTTATAATATTTTTTAATAATTAGGATAGAATACAAGAGTCTACTAAGAGAGGGAAATTTGAAATAAAGGTGGAAATTTATAACCATAAATCATGCATCAATTTTACAAGGTTTCCTAAATTTTAGGACTGCGATATACCGTTATCTCTGCGCAGGCGCGCTTAACGTTTGTTTGTATATCTGACTAAGCTTTGTCTCTTGGTTGAGCTACTCGCTTTTGACATTATTTTAATTACCTATACTATTTTATCACCTTGAAACATAATTACAATCACAATTTTCTACGTTTGGCGAAGGAAAAGTTTTTGCCTTCCAATTCATCCTCAGCTATTCGATAGAACTTTTGGCGGCAACCTCTCGTGGAGATGCAAAATTACGTTCACACTCGAAAGCTTCAGATAAACCAGAAGCATGCTTCCGTCTCGCTCTACGTTTATTTAATAATAAAATTTATAATTGGCATGAAAAATATATAGAAAACCTTTATGTTTTATCATAAGTAATTACCTGTGTTATAGCATTAATATTCTATAATAAATATTACCCCTGAATACATTGGCTATTTTATTTTTATTTTTCATTCTCTTACAATTTCGCTTTGATTCATATTGTAGATCGTTTCATTATTAAATTTATTTATTATCTACGACACATTATTTATATATATATTTATTTGTATAATCTATTTTTTTTTCCTACCATTTACTATTTTCTAAAATTTATAATTTTTGGATACATTTGTTATAATATTATTATTCTTCTTCTTCTTGTTATTATTATTATTATTATTATTATTATTATTATTATTATTATTATTATTATTATTATTATTATTATTATTATTATTATTATTATTATTATTATTATTATTCACTCTTACTATTATTAATATTATTATTATTATTTTTTTTTTTTTTATTTTTAATTTTTAAATTCTATTATTATTTTTATTATTATTAATTTTTATTATTTGGTCTTTACGATTATTGTTCGAAACCTTAATTAATTACACAAATTAGAGTTTATGCACTTTCTTAATAGAAAAATTAATTTTTGTTGTTGTTTTTCTTCAACGGTTAATCGTAATCTTTCCTTAATTTTTGGAGGTTGGAGATGTTCAGTGGGGGTAAGAGAAAGGAGCACCTCCATATGTGGGGGAGAATGAGGGTTTGTAGTTGACTTTCCCTCCCGCGGGGTATTTTTTCTTCCCCCTCCCCATTTTTTCATCGCTGTTGGTGAGGCTGTTGTTTCAACAGAGTTTCTTGGAGGGATTTGTTTGGCTTTTCATGAGTGAGAGTGTTCGTTGATGCCATTTCACTCTCGCAATGACGTTGTTTCAAATATTTGGCGCACTTTTTTCTAGGCCTAAAATGATAGTTTGTTGGAGAATTTTCAAACACTTTTGATAGCGACGCTCTTCTTATAATTTCGCGCCATTTGTTTTTTTTTTTTTTTTTTTTTTTTGAACAAGGACGTTTGTCTTGTTTTTTTTTTTTTTTTTTTTTTCAAAATGCTTAGGGTAAAGGCTCTGACTTAAATGTCGGGTTGGTAACAGAATAATTTGACCGTTACGAAGAATTCGTTTCACTTTCTATTTTTTTCTTTTCTTTATTTTTATTGCGACTTTTGTATTTTCACCATTTATAATTTTATTTTGTTCTTCACGCAAAGAATTGTCTTTATAGATTAATATTCACAATGATTTCACTTTTTTTTCAAATTTTTAATAAGCACTGTTTCTTCTTTGTCACTGATTTTTAATAGAAAATTTTGAGGCCCGTTCAGAAGGTATTGTAGGATATTGCAAATGCAATGTTGCAGGGTATTGCAAATTTTAGCAACTCCGGGATCACCAACGTGTAAAGGGGGCTAACCCCCCTTACTATAATAATTATGTATACTACCATTGTAATGATAGAAATCTTTCGCTCTTCTATAAGTCATGTTGTTGGGGGGGGGAAATCTGTAACGAACTTATAATTTAGATTTAAAATCTTGTAAAGGCCAATCGCAAAAGCGATGCCTAGGAAAGGTTTTAGGGTTAAAGAATATTGGGAATAAGAGTCAGTCTGTCTTGAGTTATAGAAGAGAAGACACGTGAGAGGGTGTCGGTGCAATAAAGGCCGGCACCTTCAAATTATATTAAAATTTTCCTTAATATACCGATTTTATTTGTGTACTTTTACTGTGATTCGTGAAAGGCAATATTAATTAATCGAAGCCCTATGTTATAGAAGAAGGGGGTAATTAAGAAAGACTTGGCGCAGTAAAAAGCCAGCTAATTATAATTCGATTAACCTGTCTCCATTACCATGACGATCATTCCTGAAAATGTACTGTTTATCATCATAAAATCTTTGACAATTGCTTGTGCAACCATTAAATTAACTAGTTTAAGAAAATAAAAATAAGAAGTAATAATCATCTTTTATATTCCTAGTGTCTAACTAAAACAGCTGGCACAAAGTGGTAGACCCCAGACGAGTGACCGAACATTATCAAACCCTAATTACCTTCTAATGGAACAGTCATCAAGATAATTAACGGTAATTAAAAGTGCATGAAAAGAGAGAAATTCCAATCAAGAAAAAGAAAAACAACAAAAATTAAAATCACAGTGAGACGACAGTTTAGCAGAGTCAAGAATCTTAACCCTAACGTGAAAAATCTCATATTTCGGATCCAAATGGAAAACGGGGGAGTGTACTCCAAATTTTCTTCAAGATCCCCCCACTCACTCCCAACCTTACTACAGCAAGCAGAAAAAAAGAGGATATCCCGAAGGGAGATGCTTTTTCCCCCAACGAATAACGAGGCAACGAAGATATCTCCCCCAAACACCAAGCTGAGAGTCGTTCGAAAAAAAAGGAAGAAAACAACAATTTTTTTAAATTAATCATAGGGTAAAAATAACTCAAAAAGTAAAATTATATTAGGGGTGAAAGATGTGTTGGGGTATTAAGCTAAAAATTATTTGTGAAAGCAAAGCATGTGGCTTAGGAAAGGATTTTACAGTGATTTTGTTTCGGATAGAATAATGAATAATTATTCCTCTTTGATCTTGATGATACAATTTAAATTTTAAATAAAAATTATTATCGGGTTTGAAGTATTCCGCCAAAAGAGCGATGATAAAAAAAAAATAATGGTAAATGGTAATAAAAAAAAAAAAATAATAATAATAAATTTTCTTGCCCGGGTATTTTATTTTAATAAGGGTTGTTAAATTAGGAGAGAGAGGAAATCATTCGTTCTTGTTCAAACAAACAACGTAAATTCTGAATTGTCAAACTGCTTTTATTCAAAAATGAAGAGGGGAGGGAGAAGAATCTCCGTAAGAAATGCTTAAATAAACTATGACGTCACGATATTTAACTGAAAAAAAAATAATAATAATAATAATTTTGAAAGTTTTAGAATTAATAAAAAAAAAAAAAAAAAAAAAAAAAAAAAAAAAAAAAAAAAAAAACTCTTTCTTTAATTAATTGGGATAAACAAATTGAAGGAGTTTTAATACTAAATGATGTTTTGAAAAAAAAAGAAAAGTTGGACCAGATTAAAATGAGAATTAATTATTAATTAATACAAGTATACGGTTACTTTTAATTGATGATTTTTGTACTTATATTAGATAAAAAAAAAAAAAAAAAAAAATAATAATAATAATAATAATAATAATTTTGAGTAAAAATATTATATGAAATATAGTTTCAAAAAAAAAAAAAAAAAAAAAAAAAAATCTAAAGGGGGTAAACCCCCCTTACTATAAAAATTATATACAACCATTTTAATGAAAAAAATTTTTCGCTCTTCTATAAGAGTCATGTTGTTGGGGGGAAATCTGTAACGAACTTATAATTTAGATTTTAAATCTTGTAAAGGCCAATCGCAAAAGCGATGCCTGAGAAAATTCCGGAGGGAGAAAGGCAGTCTGTCTTGAGTTATAGAAGAGGAGACACGTGAGAGGAGAGGTGTCGGTGCAAAGGCCGGCACCTTCAAATTATATTAAAATATTCCTTAATATACCGATTTTATTTGTAAACTTTTACTGTGATTCGTGAGAGACAATATTAATTAATCGAAGCCCTATGTTATAGAAGAAGGGGTAATTAAGAAAGACTTGGCGCAGTAAAAGCCAGCTAATTATAATTCGATTAACCTGTCTCCATTACCATGACGATCATTCCTGAAAATGTACTGTTTATCATCATAAAATCTTTGACAATTGCTTGTGCAACCATTAAATTAACTAGTTTAAGAAAATAAAAATAAGAAGTAATAATCATCTTTTATATTCCTAGTGTCTAACTAAAACAGCTGGCACCATATATATATATATATATATATATATATATATATATACTATATATATATATATATATATATATACTATATATATATATATTTTATTTATACTAAAACTATATATATATATACATTTTATTATATACAATTTATATATATATATTTTTATATGCACTTTCTATAACAACCTTATATAACCAATATACATAAATTTCTTTATATATTTGTATATATATATATATAACAATAACCTTAGCATATATTTATATAACCTTATACATATATATATCTTATATATAATATATATAAGAATATATTCACTGTAGGAAAAACATTGTCATTACAACCAATATTATTGAATGTTAATTAGATATATCAATAAAATAAATATAATGCAAGTAATTAACAGTTATAAGTAAGCACCCATTAATATTTTGTTAAAGAAAATCAATACGCTAAAAATTAATCGACTATTTAGTTATCCAATACAGTCATAAGAGATTCGTTTACTTTTATATATTTAACACTGCACACACACACACACACACACACACACACACACACACACACACACACACACACACACACACACACACACACACACACACACACACACACACTCACACACACACACACACACACACACACACACACACACACACACACACACACACACACATATATATATATATATATATATATATATATATATATATCGTAATATATATATATATATATATATATATATATATATATATATATATATATATATATATATATTATATATTAATGATTCTGGAAGCACCAATTTTTTGCACCATCAGTACATCACTATCAGATATTTTTTTTTTTTTCATTTTGACCCTAAAACATCTATTTTATATGTTAAAAATTTCCACCTTATATATATATATATATATATATATATATATTTATATATATATATATATATATATATATATATATATATATATATATATATATATATATATATATATATATATATATATATATATATATATATATATATATATAAGTGTGTTACTTAAGTAATTTATTCTTATTGTGAATTATTGCGAAACTGTTATGATTAAATTAAGAATTGTTTCTCGTTGATATCGAGTACAAAAGTGGAGGTAGAGAACATAGGGCAATTATTAAGTATAGCTTCGACTTCCAATAGGAATAAATTGTATAAAATAAGAAGATCTTTTTTTATTATTTTTAATTCACCCTTGTTAATGAGATGCCAATAATTATTTTTGGGTTTCAAATTACATTAAAGGAAATGTTGTTAACCCTGTGGTTATCCTACTACAATTTAAGATCCGTGCCAGAATCCTTTGTCAATGGGGTCACTGGTACTCTATGTTTGACTTATTTTTTTCTATATTTATAAATTTGGTTCATGGGTAGAGGCACTATAGTTCGACACAATATTCTTAAAGCCTAAATGATATATCTTCGACTTTCTTAGTTAACATTTTTTCTTTCAGGCACTTTTTTTGTTCTTTTGTTCTTGTCACTTTTCCGTGACCAATAATTTTCTTTGTTGTACGTCAGTGAAAAGATTGCTTGAGGGACTCAAAACTTTTCTTAAATGCACCATTGAAATATTTTTAGGCGCTCTTCTCCGGTTGACTTTTTCTGTTGTTTCATGTCACTGAATCTGGGTTACTAAATATTAGTAACGAATGATTTTAACTCTCTCTTAAATATATATATATATATATATATATATATATATATATATATATATATATATATATATATATATATATATATATATATATATATATATATACTATTTATATGATATCTTTTTTACTTTATATATATATATATATATATATATATATATATATATATATATATATATATGTATATTACTTCGAATAATAACATAATTTAAAGATATTTTTAAATACATTAAAAAAAAAAATAAGAAGAGGAAGAAGCAAATTCTTACTTTTTCAGCAATGTCCTAAAAACTGGGGAACCATCTTAATTTACTTCGTCCTCTATTCAGGGTCTGAAATCGTCTATCATGGGTCAAGGGTCATGGGTTCGTGGGTTCGTGGATCTTGATCTCATTGAAATTAAAGACCTTTCAATCAACTTATGAATATTAAAATCAAACAGCTTTAGCACAAATGAAAATGATAACGCCGTTAGAATTCAAATGTCAACATTACATCATCGCTCTTTTAATTTCATGCTATTAGACAATCTTTCTCTTTCCTTCCCATCGCCCATATATATATATATATATATATATATATATATATATATATATATATATATATATATATATATATATATATATATATATATATATATATATATATATATATATATTTATATATATACATATATAGCATTTATAATATATATTTAACCTTATATATAATATAATATATATATATATATATATATATATATATGTGTGTGTGTGTGTGTGTGTGTGTGTATGTGTGTGTGATTGTATTACATGACACCACCACATTTTTTTTACCATCAATCATGGGCTGAGCCCTTTTCTAGGAGGGAGAGGGAAATGAAATTTAGAAAAAACAGCCCAAGCCTAACGCAAATCTCTCAGGTGAAAGCAGACGTGGGCTTTAAAGAGAGGAAGATTAAATACAGTTGGATAAACAGAAGAAGCCAAGGAGCTCCACAGAACAGAGGTAGCTGGAAAGAACGAATAAGTCTTGGGTTTTCAATATTCACGCATAATTCATGCGAAAGGCACCTCTTCTGCTACGTGGGCGACGCAAGGATGGTGGAATGCGAGAGGTCAACTCCTCCGAGCATCTGCAGTTGTAGTACCCATAGGAAAGAGATAGTGTGCCACGTCACGTCAAGGGAGTTTGAAAGAAGGGGACAGTTTATTAGTCAGCCATTATTTATTACTCAACCCTATTCAATAGATGGGTGGAGCCGGAGCCCCCCACCCAAATGTGAGAACAGTACTCCGTACAATGGCGAATAAGGTATATAACTGGAGTAACTGTTCAGAGAAAAAAATTCCCGAAACATGAACAGAACTCCCAGTTTCTTTGAGGCTACCTTAGCAACCATTGTCATATGAGGTTTCCAAGACCATTTGTTTTTTTTTTATGTTGAGACCAAGAATGTCTATGTTATTTACAGGTGAGACGTTAGAGCCGTCAAAGGAAATAGGAGAGTTGGGAGGTGTTTTTGAGAGGGAGATATAAAGAAGTTGAGTTTTTAAAGAGTTGAATTTTACAAGGTTGCGGTGACCCCACAGAGAAGTCCCAGAATAGAATCGGAAAGCTGAAGACGAGAGGCAACTCTAGATGCCAAAGATGAAGCAGATTTGATATGAGTGGAAGAATGGAGAGTTGAGTCATCAGCATAATAGTGAACAGAGTTAGAAGTGCAGCTGAGGTAATCGTTGACGAAAAGTAGGAATAAAGTTGGATGGAACAGAACCTTGAGGAACACCACAATTAACAGGAAAGGGGGAAGAGGACGCTCCATCAACGAGTATTGATATGGAGCGATCGGAGAGAAAACTTGACAAGAGTAAACAAAGAGAAGGAGGAATCCCAAAGGAAAGGAGCTTAGAGAGAAGTGATGCTTACCATACCCGGTCCAAAGCTTTGGATATGTCAAGCGTCACCACGCAAGGCTCCCCGTATTCCCTAAGGCAGAAGACCATAAATCAGTTAGGCAGGAACAATTAATTCACTCAATATTCCCTATACAATAAAAAGAGGAGCAATATTCGAAATAATTCGAAAAAAATAAATAAAAAAAGTACACCCAAATCAAGCACCATTTCAGGTCATCTCTTAAAACGAAGTGAGTTCCTTGAAGGAAACTAATATTTAATCTACAAAACAAGAAAAGAGGGAGTTGCGCGAAACGGAAGCAGTTTGAAAGAGTAGATTCCACAGTGAATAATAATGAAATCTTGTATGATGCTAACTTTGTTGACTTGTAAATCCTCAGCAAGGGAAATGGATATAGATCCGTATCTTACTACAACATTTAACGTTGTTGTTTACCTACAGAAAAGGGTAAAAGAGTAAGGATAAAGTTTAGAGAATCTGAAACTGAAAGATACACATCCTCCATAGATATAGATGTGGGAGCATATATATATATATATATATATATATATATATATATATATATATATATAATATATAATATATATATATATATATATATATATATATATATATATATATATATATATATATATATATATATATATATATATATATATATATATATATGTTGAATTTTATATTTAAATTGTGTTTTTGTTGCTCTGCTTCAAAGAAAAGCCAATCGTAAAAAGAGTAAAAAAAAGTTGCCCCATTTACATATTTGTTCGTTTAGTCGCATGTTACAAAGGAACATTCGAGGCTTTTTCTTTTGAAACATTTTAAATTTCTTTTTATGATTTTCGAGTTTACGCAAAGCTTTCGTTGCTTATGACGTAACAAATAATTAATGATAGTAATAATAGTAGCAAATATTTAAAACTGACTTTTTGCGGAGCTTACATCATCTTCATTTGCCAAGGGATATTTGCA
>JABUQX010142370.1:0-10000 GCA_015478945.1 Trachelipus rathkii
CAGTAGCGTTCATCAGATTTACAGGTGTTTAACCGTTTTCTTTATTATCGTGAAACGCGCTTTGCACCGCGTTTTCAGTATAACTGCATATATATATATATATATATATATACCATACCTAATATATATAGCACAATTTTGTTGATTTTTTGATTTTTTAAAAAAAATTTTTTTTTGATTTTTTTGATATTTTTTGATTTTTTGGATTCATAACGTCACGCGAAATATAATTTGCAAGTTACAAATTATATATCGTGGGCGTTACGAATCTGAGAAAAAACAAAAAATCAAAGATCAAAATCTGAAGTGTTCCACCTAAAAAATCAATACCATCCCAATATATATATATATATATATATCTATATATAACTTCTTTATATATATATATATATATACATAATATATATAACAACTTACTGCTGCTGCATAACATATAACCATATAATGCCACTATATAGCAATATATAATAATAATAATATACATAAACTATACGCATATAATATATATATATATACTTATAAATATATATATACCACTGTAACTAACATATATATATATATAATAACCATATATATATAACGTGCATATGCGTATGTATATATGCTACGCCACTGCTGTATACATATACTGCCGTATATGTATATAACGCTGTATAGCAACCTGTAGCAGCAATAGCAACAGCAGCAGCCAGTAACCCCTTAGCCCAGCCAGCCTTTGCTGCGTACCATATCCCATACGCCGCCACTATAACCACCTTATTTACATATATATTATCATACGTATAGTAACTATACCTTCGACCTTGCTATCACTGCTGCATATGTATAGCATATGTATAGCAATATGTAGTAATAATAGCAACCAGCATAGCATATACATGCTGCCTCAGCCTTTGCTACTATGCTGTATGTAGATAAGCTGCTCATATATATATATATATATATATATATATATATATATATATATATATATATATATAGTAGTACTATAGTGTCTAATATACGATGTGTCAAGTTATCTTGCCTGAAGGCCATGGTTTCTCAATTGTGAGATTCACTAGTTTATTTATTTAATTTTGGAAAGACTATTATTATTGATTTCGTTATTATTTATTTAAGTTTAGAATATTTCATAATTCACTCAATTTTATTATTTTATAAAAGAAGATTTATTTTGGCAAATTGAAATGTATAAAAATGTTAGCTTGTAATACGATAGGAAGATAATTAATTTTAGACTTATCAAGGTAAGAATTGATACTATTATTTTAGTTAATTGCTATATTTAAGATACTGCCAAAGACTATAAAAAGGCAGAGATTGTATGATAAGGGCTTTTTGCGTTTCGTACTATCATTCTTGAAACTTGTGATTGTGTTATCTCCTAATATTACTTTTGAGTAAAACTCCTACTTTTATCTTGACTGTTTTGTAAACCTACACAGCTTCCAGAACCTTTTGATTATTCTCATTGAAGTTTGGACCTGATATTCAGCAAAGTTTTAAAAAGTTAATATAGTTCAAACTGGAGTACGAAACAGAGATTATTTGTGATACTGAACTTAAAAGAAACCCTCGTATAAAAAATAATCACGACTTACGTTTTGGGTGGCCTTGTCGAAGAATATAACAAAGCATTATTTCTTTCATCATGCTAGCGGACTCAGATACTCACATCTCTTTTATTCTTCACGGTTTCTCCACTTTGTCAACATTAATAATGGATTACCAATCCTGGTGCCAGATGGCTAAAGAATTAGGCCTAAAAGGCAAAGAGTCTCTCGAATTCATCAAAGAAAGAGAGAAGGCCTACAAAGAAGAGAAGGTTGCTGAGGCAGAAAGAGCCACTATTGAAGCTGAAAGAGCGGAAAGAATTGCTCAACTCAAGAAAGAAGAGAGGATTGCTGAAGCAGAAAGAGCTGAAAGGAATGCCCTACTCAAGAAAGAGGAAGCTGAAAAGAAATCAACTCAACTTAAGAAGAGAAGCTGAAAGGAATGCTCAACTTAGAAGAGGAAGCTAGAGAAAGAGAAAATGCTCAACTTAAGAGAAGAAGCCCAACTCAGAAAGATGAAGACGATAAGGAAAGCTGAAGAGAAGCCGAACACCAGAACTTTGAATTGGGAAAAAATAAGGGCTGTCCAATCAGTCTCAATCGTCCGTCCATTTAGGCAATGTATCCCCATCGACCAATGTTAAGGTACCGAATATGGCCCCGTTCGTCGAATCAAGGGACGAAATGGACGCATACATCCAACGTTTTGAGAGCTATGCGACATCTTCAAATTGGGATCGCAGTTTATGGCCTCTTTATTTAAGTGCGTGTTTAACTGGACGTGCTTTGTCGGTTTATAGCAAGTTGCCTCCCAACTTAGCTAATGATTTTTCCAGCTTAAAGGAAGCCCTCCTTATTCAATTTAACATGACCGAAGATGGTTATAGGGCTAAGTTCAAGGAAGTCAAGCCCAAAGCAGATGAGGGTCCATTACAAATTACTGAACCGAATTAAATCGTATCTGTCAAGGTGGTGTGAACTCTCAAGTTTCAGCCAAGACTTTCAAGGTTTAACCGATCTTATGGTAGTTGATCAATTTCTCACCTGTTGCCCAAAGGACTTAGCTGTTCATCTAAGAGAGGTAGGACTCTCTAGTTTAAACGACATCGCTTCTCGCGCTGATAGATTTCTTCAAGCAAGGGGTAAGAACCTTTGTTCCAAAAGGGAAGACTTGAACCCTTATGTGACATCTGACGATAATGAGGAGATACAAAGTCATATTACTCAACCCCAACACACCAAAGTTTGTGGAATATGCCACAAAGGCGGCCACGATTCCAGCTCTTGTTATTCTGCCCAAAATGGAAACAACAGATTTCCACGTAACCGACATTATTATGATAATAAGTTTAACCGCGATAACAAGATAGCGGAGAAAAGATGGCACGCCCCAAGAAAAGAAATACACAATGCTGCCGTTTCAATTGATAATCCTATTAACAAAGGGGACTTTGCAGCGGCATGTCAAATTGTGGAAGATGATGAGTGTGTTGACGTGAGCAAAATGGTAAAGGACGGCATGTTGCACGTCAATGGAAAATCGATCCCCGTTATATCCATGTCATGTCAGGATGATCCCGTTATATCCATGTCATGTCAGGATGATTCAAATGTCAGACATTCCCTCATGCCCGTAACGAATGGTTCTATAAATGGCGTTGATGTATCAGTACTTCGTGATACAGGGTGTAGTGGCGTAATTGTAAGAAAGAAGTTCGTGAAAATCCATCAATTCACAGGCAAGATCAGAAAAATGCTTCTGATTGATAACACCCTTAGGACGGCCCCTGAAGCAAGAATTTGGATTCGCACTCCGTTTTATACGGGGTACGTCGAAGCTTTATGTCTGAACGACGCCTTATATGATTTAACATTGGGAAATATCCCAGGCGCGCTAGGTCCGGAGACAATAGGTTACGAAAATGATGATAAAATTAATACCGACAAGGACACATCCATTGTTGAAGTTACTTGTGAAGCAGAAAATGCTATTGAAAATAAAAATGATACCAACGTGGACACATCCATTGTTGAAGTTACTTGTGAAGCAGAAAATGCTATTGAAAATAAAAATGATACCAACGTGGACACATCCATTGTTGAAGTTACTTGTGAAGCAGAAAATGCTGTTGAAAATAAAAATGATACCGACGTGGACACGTCCATTGTCGAAGTTACTTGTGAAGCAGAAAATGCTACTGAAAATAAAAATGATAAAATTAATACCGACGTGGACACAACCATTGTCGAAGTTATTTATGAAGCTGAAAATGCTATTGAAAAAAATAATGATAAAATTAATACCGACGTGGACACAACCATTGTCGAAGTTGTTTATGAAGCTGAAAATGCTATTAAAAAAAATAATGATAAAATTGATGTCGGCAAAGACACATCCGTCGCCGAAATAACTCATGAAACTGAAACTGCTACAAAAGATAGTAAGACAGTGGAAAATTTGAATGGAAATCTCCCATTCCAAAACCAAGAAAACTCCTCACATTCAAGCTGTTTTGAAGCCAGTATTAATGAGACAATAAAGTCTGAGGTGACAGCGGTGATGACTGAGGGTGTTAATAGTAAATTAGAGGGAAGAGTGTTCCAGTTAACACCAGTGGAAGAAGAATATGAAAGGAAGTTTAAAGAAGAGAAAAAGTCTCAAACTGAGGTACCATCTGAAGATCAGTTGACCACTCCTTTGGAAAGTATTCAAGCTGAAAAGGATGATGCAAATGAAGTAGTACCTGAAGAAAATAAAGAGAAGGAGAAGGAGAACTTCAAAACCATGAAGAGAATGGTATAGTAGAGAATGCAGAAACATTACTCTATGATGCTCTTTCTTCTCCTCTCGTTCAAGAATCTCATGCAGTGGAGAAAGATTATGAACTCTCTGTAGTTAACCAAGAGGAAGTTGCAGTGACCGCTCCCACTCCTTTTTCTCCACAAGGAGGTCCCAGGTCTGTTCATTCAGAGCATCCTCACTCTCCATCAGGAGCAGAAGATGCAGAGGATTATGTACCAACAAAATCTAGAGGAATGGTCGAAGGCGGTTGGGTGAAGAACTTTGGAAGTAGAAAACTCCAAACCTTCGTAGGAACAAAAGAGTTTGCCATCTTGATGTTTTCCATTACAATGTCGAAAGGTCAGAAGAACCGAACGGATTAGACAGAGGAACGATCCCGAAGAACAAGGAAATGGGAAACTTTTCAACGTGGATGAAAGCGATGGTACAGTTTAAATACCGTAGGAAAGACTTGTACTCTTTTCAGGCGAAGATATCCATGACGTTCTTTTCAAGACGAAAGATGACACGTCACTTTGTCTTCTTAGGAGGGGCGTGTGTCAAGTTATCTTGCCTGAAGGCCATGGTTTCTCAATTGTGAGATTCACTAGTTTATTTATTTAATTTTGGAAAGACTATTATTATTGATTTCGTTATTATTTATTTAAGTTTAGAATATTTCATAATTCACTCAATTTTATTATTTTATAAAAGAAGATTTATTTTGGCAAATTGAAATGTATAAAAATATTAGCTTGTAATACGATAGGAAGATAATTAATTTTAGACTTATCAAGTTAAGAATTGATACTATTATTTTAGTTAATTGCTATATTTAAGATACTGCCAAAGACTATAAAAAGGCAGAGATTGTATGATAAGGGCTTTTTGCGTTTCGTACTATCATTCTTGAAACTTGTGATTGTGTTATCTCCTAATATTACTTTTGAGTAAAACTCCTGCTTTATCTTGATTGTTTGCTATCCTGCACAGCGACCTGATTATTGGAAAATATTCTCATTGGAACTTGAGCCCAGTTATTCAGCAAAGTTTTAAAGGATTAATATAGTTCAAACCCCTAGACAAACAGAAGTTATTTATTGATACTGAACCCGCGTGTCCTCATCTATAAAATATCACGACACGTTTTTGGGTGGCCTTGTCCGAGAAGGAATATAACAACATTATTTCTTCATCATATCATATATTATATTATATATATATATATATATATGTATAATATATCTTATACTATATATATACTATAATATAATACTATATATACATATATATATATAGCATAATATATATGCTATATATATATATATATATATATATATATATATATATATATATATATATATATATATATATATATATATACTCACTCACTATATATATATATGTATATTATATAATATATATATATACTAATAATATATATATATGTATATATATATATACTTTATACCATAGCATATACTAACCAACATGCCATATATATCGCTGCTATTTGCTCCTTCTTATATATAGCAGCATATGGCATTTATATATATATATATAATATCATAACCATATATATAATGTATACATATATAATAACAATATATAATATATATATATATATGTATATATATAATAATAATAATAATATATATATAATATAATATATAACATATATCTTTATATATATAATAATAATAATAACTTTCTTTCATAATAATAATATATATATATATATATATCCAGCCCAACAACGCCTTCTCTTGCGCTGCTTCTCAGCCCAGCCAGCAACAGCGTATGCGCGCCGCTGTGCGCTATACTGCTGCTGCGCTGCTGCCTTGGCATATATCATATATCATGTAACCCAGCAATATATATATATGTAACTTAACATATATATATATATAGCCCGCTGTATGTAGCAACCTTGCTGCTATCTTCTTTCGCTGCTGCTCGCTTAATAACCCGCCATAATAACCATGCGCCAACGCGTAACTCTTTGTAACATCGCTTGCTTAATATCGCTAACATATGTGCAACATATAGCTGTACAACATGCCATATATATATATACTGTATATAATATACGCCACTATATATATGCTGCGCTGCCACACACCTCTCCACTATATCTAACATATATATATATGTATATATATTTTCTCAATATATTCTTTACATCTTTCCATATATATATATATAGCATATATCTATGCATAATAACCCAATATACCATATGCCTCTTTTCCACTATACCACCAACAACTTAACAACCCAATAATTTAAATTTGGCAACAATATGTATATCTAACAACATAACTTGTCTGGTATCTTTGAGATCATTGGCAAAATCATATACTGCTAAATTTGGAACCTTTTCCTCTCCAAACTCTATACCATATACCACTATATATATATATATATATATAACCTTAATAATAATAATATCATATATACTCTATATATATGTGTATATATATATATATATATATATGCTCTTTCTATATATATATATATACCCTTATCTTCTTCCCACTACTACGCCATATACTGTATATATAATATAACATATATATATATACATATACTCTCGCCATAACACGCATATATACACCGCATATGCCAACTGTATATACATATACTTGCCGCCGCCATATATAACCCAACATATACCACGCCGCGCGCCGCCTGTATATCTGCACGCCTGCGCCGCCTGCCTTGTAGCCGCCGCGCCAGCCAGCTGCCAGCCCAGCATATGTATAACAGCAACAATATGCTGTATATATATCATAGCCCTTGCGGAACTATTTATATATATATATATATATATATATATATATATAAATTGTATATATATATATATATATATATATATATATATATATATATATATGCGCTGCTGCTGCTGCTATACCTCATAGCGTGCGCGAGTGGCAGCGCCGCCGCTGCTGCTGCTGCTGCTGCTGCTGCGCCCGCCATATATAGCATATGATATATAAATATACTAATTGTTTTGTTTTTCACGAGTGAATCTCACTCATAAATATTTAGCTAATTATTTGTCGTCAAACGCACAAACAATCTTTGCTTCTTTTCATAATTATATAACATATTTTTTCTAATAATAATACCTTATTAATAATTTAAAATTTCCATAAGTTTATCATTCATTATTTTTTTTTATCATTTTAAAATATTTAAAAATTTTCTTTAAAATTTATAGTATTATTTAAATTATTGGTAACAATTATATATTTATTTGTTAAAATTGGAGTAAATAATTAATAATAATAATAATAATGTATATATATATAATATGTAATAATAATAATAATAATAATAATAATAAAAATAATAATAATAATAATAATAATAATAATAATAATAATAATAATAATAATAATAATAATAAAATAATAATAATAATAATAATAATAATAATAATAATAATAATAATAATAATAATAATAATAATAATAATAATAATAATAATAATAATAATAATAATAATAATTATGCTCCGCATTTTTTGATATAACGGAGCAAGCTGCCGATGAGCACGGGCTCCCGCCGTACATTGGTAATGGGGGCTCACACTCCGCTCGCTACGCTCGCGACGTTCGCCAAGACAAAACAGGGCAGAAAACCATGCCGGTGGGCTCACTTCGCTCGCTACGCTCGCTACGTTCGCCCGTGGTCTTACCTGCGGAAAAACAACCCGACATATAAGATGATGAAACAGGACAATATCTTCTCGTATAAATAGGCTCGTCGGAAAAACTTCCCGACATATAAGATGATGAAACAGGACAATATTTTCTCGTATAAATAGGGTCGTCGGAAAAACTTCCCGACATATGTGATGATGAAGCATGGCAATATCTAATATTTACTCGCATGGTTGAATGGACTCATTTCAATTGCTACGCTTACCTGGGCATTGTCATTTGAAAATGCCTTTCCAACGGCATGTGCATTGGCATAGGCATGGGCATGGGCATGGGCATGGGCATTGGCATTGGCATGGGCATGGGCATGGGCATGGGCAGGGCATGGGCATGGGCATGGGCATGGGCATGGAGGCATGGGCATGGGATGGGCATGAAGGCGCCAAGACATAGGCATGGGCATGGGCATGGGCATGGGCATGGGCATTGGCATGGGCATGTGCATTTGTTCAGAGGGTGGCTATGAGCGAGGCTAACGCCCTCGCATTGTGATGGGCTGTTGTTTTTACAGTTATGGCAAGAACTCATTCAACAAAAATATGATTACGCTCCAGCATCGTTCAAATAAATTGACACGAACCGGGAGAAGATTTTACGGCAAGAGTTTAAGAATGTATAGGATATAGATAATAATAATAATAATAATAATAATAATAATAATAATAATAATAATAATAATAATAATAATAATAATAATAATAATAATAATAATAATAATAATAATAATAATAATAATAAATAATAATAATAATAATAATAATAATAATATGCTAAATTTGCCGTTTTTTATGTATTTATTTAAGAAATCACTTAAAATATAATTTAAACATAAAACCACAGAAAAATCTAGCTCTTACACACAATTTACACACACACATATATATATATATATATATATATATATATATATATATATATATCTCCATATAAAAACATCCATATAAGTATAGATGCTACTCATATATACAGGGGCGGCTCGTCATTAAGGGCCAGTGGGGCCCGGCCCCACCAGTAATTCTTTAAAACAAATAAATTTCTTAATTAAAAATAAATTATTTGAGTAATTTTCATTTTTAATTTCGATTCTTCTAACAAAATTATTTGTTGCATATTCAAAATTAATTTCCTCGAAAATTACACTTTCGATTTTTTACGAGCTTCGGCAGCTTCTGGGCCAGCGAAATTGGGCCCTGAGAATATATAAATAAGCGTATACAACAAATGTACGCACGCACGTCTTTTGTGACGTAGACTCTCATTCATTCAGTTTATTGACCCCAGGGCCAGGGTGGGAGCAGGCCCTTTGGATGTGGCCACGTGGCCACGCCATATTTCTTTAAAAACAACACAACGCAACGATGCTCATATAGCGCTCCTAACAGACAAGCTTCTCCATTGAACACGAGGCCACGCCCGCCGCCAGTAACTGGGTCACTCCGCTCGCTACGCTCGCGACGTTCGCCAAGACAAAACAGGGCAGAAAACCATGCCGGTGGGCTCACTTCGCTCGCTACGCTCGCTACGTTCGCCCGTGGTCTTACCTGCGGAAAAACAACCCGACATATAAGATGATGAAACAGGACAATATCTTCTCGTATAAATAGGCTCGTCGGAAAAACTTCCCGACATATAAGATGATGAAACAGGACAATATTTTCTCGTATAAATAGGGTCGTCGTAAAAACTTCCCGACATATGTGATGATGAAGCATGGCAATATCTAATATTTACTCGCATGGTTGAATGGACTCGTTCAATTGCTTTACCTTGCACAGGCATTGTCATTTTGAAAATGCCCGCTCCGCGGCGCGTGCAGCTGGGCATGGGCATGGGCATTGTCATTGGCATTGGCATGGGTGACATGGAGCATGGGCATGGGCACTGGAGCATGGGCCAGGCATGGGCATGGAGCATGGGCATGTGGAGCATGGAGC
>JABUQX010142371.1:0-2500 GCA_015478945.1 Trachelipus rathkii
CCCAGGCGTAACGAGTGCGCGTTGTTGTGTTTTCTCGTGTTGGATTGTCAATGTACATAGATAATAATAATAATAATAAAGAAAATCCAAATTATTTAAAAAACTTTGAAATATTTTTAGTTAACATTGAGCGAATAATATAAATGTAAGTGAATAATTGTTATTTTTAAATAAAAACCTAGAATGATTTTAATAAAATACATGTTATAGCAGAGAAGAACTTATTTTGTTATTTTTATACTTATTACATGACTAAAGATGATGTAAAGCAGTAAGTCAATAGAACAAAACGTGGCATAGCTTGGTGTAGAGGGGTGCTAGGGGCTTGCCTTACTGATTTACTGATTTATTGCTTTAAGGTACGTAAAATATATGTTTTTAATAAAATTTCATAAAATTTTAGTAAAAATTATTTTAAAACTTGATAGTTATAAAATTTATAAACAAAAAGTATTAACAGTTAATAATAAATTCTTTGTTCAAAGATAATGATTGATTTATTATAGAAGTTTTAAGAAACTTTGAAATAATTTTAGTTATAATTGAATGAGTAATATAAATGTACGTGTTTAATTAAAACATAAAATGTTTTAATAAATTATACGTTATGTTCATACAAAAGAACTTATTTGATATGTTTAAACAGGGTGTGTGTGTGTGTGTGTGTGTGTGTGTGTGTGTGTGTGTGTGTGTGTGTGTGCGTATGTGTAGAGTGTGTGTGTGTGTGTGTGTATGTGTGTGTGTGTGTGTGTGTGTGTGTGTGTGTGTGTGTGTTAAATAATAATAACAATAAGTATAAAATAAATAAAAAAATAATAATAAAAATAATAAAAAAAAAAAAAATAAAAATAATAATAATAATAAAATAAAATAATAAAAATAAAAATAATAATAATAAAAATAATAATAAAATAATAAAAATAATAATAAAAATAAATAAAAAAATAAAATATAAATATAAAAAATATAAAAGAAAACATAATGTTAATAAATATATGAGTTAAAGCAGTAAAGCATATATGAGTTAAAAGCAGTAAAGCAGTAAAGCATATGAGTTAAAGCAGTAAAGCAGTAAAACAAAAGCCTACTAATCCCTTTGTTGCTAGGCAACAGCGTTATTGATTTACTGATTTACTGCTTTAAGGTATGTAATGTTAATAAATATATGAGTTAAAGCAGTAAAACATATGAGTTAAAGCAGTAAAGCAGTAAAACAAAAGCCTACTAATCCCTTTGTTGCTAGGTAACACCTCTATTGATTTACTGTTTTACTGCTTTAAGGTCTGTAAAGTATATGTTTTTAATAAAATTTCGTACAATTGTAGTAAAATAAAATGTTTATATATCAGACACTCTGGCTTTTTCTTCTTACATACAATTTTAAAAAATTATAAATTAAAAAGTATTAAGTAAAAAATATAAAAGAAAAAATAATGTTAATAAATATATGAGTTAAAGCAGTAAATCAGTAAAACAAAAACAAAGCCTTACTATTCCCACTGTTGCTAGGCAATTAGAGCTGTTGATTTGCTGTTTACTGCTAGGGCTGTAATGTAAATGTTTTTAATAAAAAATGTTTAAGTATGAAGTAAAATGAATGACTCATAGTATATTTGAAAAGAATTTTGAATAGTTTACATTGATATCACAACTATGAAATATGTGTTAAATAATAATAATAGGTCTGTAATGAGTTACAGTTTTAGGAACGCAAAAATGTTTTTAATAAAAATGTTTAAGTATGAAATAAAAATGAATGACTCATAGTATATATATATTTTTCGTTCGCGCGGGAATATTGCGCCTGCGGGCGCACGCGGCGGGCGGGGACGCGGCGGGCGAGGACGCAGCGGGCGGGTTCGAGGGCTTTCACGTGGAGGGTTCATGCTGCGCCCTGGGGGTCAGCTTATGGCCTAGGGGAAGACATCAATATTAGCGTTGTTCTATGATGTACGGTAGGGTAGGCTAGAAAATGCTAACTCATAGTAGGAAGGATCCTAGCAACTTATAATATACACCAATCGACTCCTCATACCTTATAACATAGGGGTAGGCTTCAATATTAGTGCTATTCTATGTTCAGGGTAGGCTAGAAAAAGCTAACTCATACTAGGACGCATCCTAGCAACTTGTAATATACACCAATCGAATCCTCATACCTTATAACCTAGGGGTAGACACCAATATTAGGGCTATTCTAGGGCTCAGGGGTTGGGAACCATCAAAGTTGAACAATCAATAAATCTGAGTCATCAAAGATGAGCCATCAAAGATGAACCGACAAAGATGACGTCATCAAAGATGAACCATCAATATAGGTGGTATCAAAGATGACGTCATCAAAGATGAGTCATCAAAGATGAACCATCAAAGCTGAGCCAACAAAGTTGAGCCATCAAAGTTGAGCCATCAAAGTTGAGCCATCAAAGTTGAGCCATCAAAGCTGAGCCATCAAAGCTAAGTCATTAAAGTTGAGGCATCAAAGTTGAGGCATCAAAGT
>JABUQX010142371.1:12500-15000 GCA_015478945.1 Trachelipus rathkii
GTGTGTGTGACGTGTACTCTATGCAAGGTGTAGACAACGCTCCTGTAAAGAGCAAACGATAATAGGTTTGAAACTTTTAAGGTGAGTGGTAAGACCTCCACCCTTTAAAAGCAAAAGTAAGACATTTTGATATGCAAGATAAATCAGAGGTCTGTTGCTCTAAAACTATTGTGATAACGATAGGTCCATGAGGTTATGAAGATAATGAAAGTAGCCTAATATGTTTAACTTTCACATCGTTTAATAAAATTACTTATGACACCTAACGTTTTTATTTACTCATACTGTTACGTAATTCACAATATTAACTCCTATTCACTGGTGTCTTATTCTATATGCGTGTAAGTAAAGTATTTAAATTTCAGAATTCTCGGCTATCACCTTTGACTTAAAGACAGCTATCACCTTTTAAGTAAAGAGAGTTATCACCTTTTAAGTAAAAGAGAGTTATCACCTTTTACTTAAAGAGAGCTTTGACCTTTTACTTAAGGAGAGTTATCACCTTTTACGCAAAGAGAGATCACTTTTTACTTTTTTTTATTAGAGACTTAAAGAGAGTTATTACCTTTTATGTAAAGAGAGATATCACCTTTTTGCGTAAAGAGAGTTATCACATTTTACATAGAGTTATCGGTATAAGAGAAGATTGTAATAATGTGACAGAATCTTATTAATGAACAGCTGAAAAAGAGAAGAAGAAAACAAAACTGTGAGTAATTGAATTAAAAGAAGAAAGTTAACTTGAAAGAATATCAGAGAACAAGATTCAAAACGAGAGAAGTTTAGAAAGCAAATTGACTAACAAATTTTATGTAAAATTATTCTTCCTTTGTTAAAAACTTTTTAAAATGAAGTTGGAATGTGTTCATTTCCAAGATTTATAAATCTAGGAAACCTGAAAAAATTTCCTCCTCCGTTTCCGTCCTCCCCACCTCTTTCTCCTCATTCTCCTACTATATCCTCCGGCAGCTCGGTTATCTCTCCAGTAAACATTTTAAGAATATTTTGACATTGTCATCAAATTAGTTTATATACAGATATCACAGAAGTTGCAAAGAAGACTTTTAAAAAAATCTGGAGATGCTGCTATGAAATAATGATTTTTTTTCTTTTTCTCAGTTGGTTTTATTATTAAACGGGTTTATTTTTCCTACTATGGAATACTGCTCCCACATTTGGGGAAGGGGGGGCACCTCTGGTTCTGCTTATCTTTAAATAGAGTTGTGTCAAATGCTAAAACACTACTAAATCTCCTTCAACTTCTGATTTGCTTGATTCCTTATGCTCATCCTCATTTCCTGTATATATATATATATATATATCTTATATATATATATATATATATATATATATATATATATATATATATTATATATATATATAATATATATAAATTTATATAATATATATATATAATATATTATTATTATATATAAATATATTTATATATATATATATATTATATATGTTTTTAGATAAAGAGAAATTTCGAAAATTTTATGATGAAATATAGGTATTGTTATATATATATATGTTCTATATATATATATATATATATTATATATATATAGTATATATATATATATATATATATATATATATATATATATATGCTATTATATTATTATATATATATACATACATTTATATATATATATATATATATATATATATATATATATATATATATATATGAGGTAGAGCAGCGCACTCGAAGCGATTTAAGTAACTTCCATTGCGTTTATGGTTTGTATTGTAATCCTATGACATTCCAGCTCCCAAATGTCGCCTTTCTCTTTTGCTTTCATTTACACTCTCTCCTTTCTTTCAGACAAATCCTTACAGACAATACCTTATATCATTATGTGTGGCGAAGAAAGAATTATCACGGCGTATGTTCTGCGTGTCGTAGAAGGCGAATAAAAGGACAGTGGTAGTTGGTTGGCTACCCACTACCGTTGGCTACCCACTACAACTTATCTCTTGCCAGGAATGCTAATGCATCACTTGGAGAACGTCGTGATCTCCGTAGGCGACCTTCTTTCTTTCGGTGAAGATGTATGAATCGTATGGGTACATGGAATGTCAGAGGAATAATGATAGAAATAAAGGAAATAGATGAGATGTATTTAGAAAGGGTAAATTTGATTTGCTAGCAGTGACTGAAACATAGAGGAAAGGAAGCGATGAAAATGAGTGGTGTGGTATGAAATGTGTGTGTACTGGAGTAGAAAGGAATGAGAAGCAGGGAGAAGGAGTTGCCATTATGATGAGTGACCTATGGCACAAAGCTATGGTGGATTTTGTTTGTGTGAGTACTAAAATTCTAATGGTTAAATTTAATTTTGAAAAGGTTAAGGAATGTGTGGTTGTGACATATGGTCCATCTGAGGGTGATGTTGAGGAGAGTGCGATTTTCTGGGATAATCTGAATGATGTTTTGGATGGGGTGAGTAGGAACTTCAGATTGATTGTGTTGGGTGACCTAAATGGTTGGATA
>JABUQX010142371.1:22500-25000 GCA_015478945.1 Trachelipus rathkii
TATATATATTATATATATATATATTATATATATATATATATATATATATATATATATATATATATATATATATATATATATATACAAACCTGCCTACCCAAGTGTATTCTTCCAGGTACGCCACTGATATATATATATATATATATATATATATATATATATATATATATATATATATATATATATATATATATATATATATATATATATATATATATATATATATATATATATATCTATTATTCCAGATAAGCATTGTTTGAGAGATGGCCTTTTTGGAAAATTTAAGACAACCGACAATTTTAGGGAGAGAAAAAAAGTTTCATAAGATGAATTTGGGGGGAGGGGAAGGGATACAAATGGTATCTATAAACAGAAATGTTATTATCTGCATTTTCGAAAAAGGAAATCTTTTTCAAAGTACCTATTGAGTATTAATATATATATATATATATATATATATATATATATATATATATATATATATATATATATATATATATATATATATATTATATATATATATATATATATATATATATATATATATATATATATATATATATATATATATATATATATATATATATTATTCACCATCCCCTCCATTAGATCTGAATTGACCTGTCAGGTGTCGCCTCTGCAGAACCTCCTCCAGTGACTTCTATCTTCGTACAATCTTCCCTCCTCCACATCCACCATAGACACTCCTCTGACGTTCATCGCATCTTCCACCGCATCCTTCCATCTTTTCTTCGGTCTGCCCGCAGGTCTACGGCCCACTGGCGTCCATTCCAGCATCTTTCTTGGTCCAGTTCCCTCTTCCATTCTCTTGAGGTGTCCATACCATCTCAGTTGATTCTGTTGTATATGTTCAGTTATTGATCCAATTCTCAGCTCTCTCCGTATTTCCTCACTTCTCCGCCTATCTCTCAGGGTAACTCCTTCAATCAATCTCAGCACCCTCATCTCCGCCGCCTCCACTCTTCTCATTTGTGTTGTATTCAGTGCCCAGCATTCTGATCCGTACACTAGTAATGGTCTCAGTATTGTTTTATATATCATCATTTTCACTTCTTTTGGTATAGCTGTTTCTTTCAGTACTGGGTATAATGCTCCTACGTTCTGAGAGAACTTCTTTATCCTCTCGCCTATCTCTCCTCCCTGACCTCCTTTCCCTTCCATCATCACTCCCAAGTATTTGAATTTATCCACCTGCTGTAGTCCTCTTCCTTCTATATTGATGTTCAGTTCTGTTCTTTCTCTAGCTATTCTCATTACCTCCGTCTTCTCCGTGTTCATCTTCATACCGATTTCTCCCATTTGGGCATCCCATCTGTTCAACATTTCCTGCAGGTCCGCTCCCTCACCTGCTATCAATGCTGCATCATCTGCGTATAGCAGTGTGTGTTCATTGTCTACCTGTCTACATATTCTCTTCAGTCCGTAATCCATGTATATTATGAATAGCAGGGGCGAGAGCACACTGCCCTGTCTCACTCCCGAACTCACCTCAAACCATCCTTCTTCTCTTACTTCTCCCCTTATCTTATTTCTTGTACTGCAGTACGTACTTTTTATTGCTCTTTTTAATATATAGGGCACATCACCCCTCTGAGTTATTCCTCGGGTATTCTTCTTTGTTCCGTACCTCATTCAGTAGTGCTAGCAGCCATACTTCCACTACTCCTGTCTTGTATAATGCAGCACAGTTCATCAGTTAATGGGATTTTTCCATTCCTTAGCATTTTTATTGCCTCTCTTATTTCCACCAACAATATCCCCTCCGTCACCTCTCCCTTCCATAACCGCCTCCGGCTAATTCTCCATTTGCACTCCCTCCACAGCCTCAAATCTCAATAATTCTCAAAGTATTCCTTTCACATTCCCAATACCTCCTCATCCACCAGCATTTCTCCTTCCTTATTCATCACTATATGTGTTTTAGGTTCTTTCGAGGTTCAAATACTTTTAGTTAATCCATAAATTAATTTTCTTGTTACCCTCATATTCTCCTTCAGGTCCAAGCCTATGTTCACCGTTCACCCATGATTGCTCCTACTTCTTCTTTTTATTCTTTCTGCAGTATTTCTGGCTTCAAAATATTCCAGCCTATTATTATCTGCATTTTCGAAAAAGGAAATCTTTTTCAAAGTACCTATTGATTATTAATATATATATATATATATATATATATATATATATATATATATATATATATATATATATATATATATATATATATATATATATATAGTATATATATATATATATATATATATATATATATATATTCACCATCCCTTCCAGTATATCTGAATTGACCTGTCAGGTGTCGATTCTGCAGAACCTCCCCAGCGACTTCTATCTTCGTACAATCTTTCCTCCTCCACATCAATCATAGACACTCCTCTGACGCTCGTCTCTTATTCCACTGCATCCCTCCATCTTTTCTTCGGTCTGCCCGTAGGTTTACGTCCCACAAAATTCCAGCATTTTT
>JABUQX010142371.1:35000-45000 GCA_015478945.1 Trachelipus rathkii
TTTATTTTGTGTGTGTGTATTATTATTATTATTGTGTGTATTATTAATATTAATGTAATGTGTATTATTAATATGCAATGTGTGTGTGTAGTAGCCAGTAGTAGTAGTAGTAGTAGTAGTAGTGATAGTAGTAGTAATTGGTATTTATCGTATCGGGTTAAAATTTGGAGGGGGTTAGATGGCGGCATATCCTTGTTGTATACGAGGTTACATCCCACCCTCACTTAAAAATCAAAGTGTTCGTAATAGGCTGAAATTTGGTGAGAGGATTCAGAGTTGAGTTTCTAGAAATAAGTTGCCCTATGAATCTGAGGGTTGAAGAAACCGGCACCGGTGCTGGAGCCACTGCGGAGCCGTGTTAATAAACATTCGTATAACAACAATGTTGGTGTCCTTATATGGGTTATCGAGGTCGTAGAGTTCGAATATGATGGTTATAAGACCGTATAGGGTGTCTAGGATCCCACAGAAGGGGATCCCACCCCAAACATTAAATATTGATGTAGAAAGCTGAAACTTGATATACAGCCTTTTTAGGTTGTATCTTAGGTGTATACGGGGTAAAATGACCGATTTGACCAAATTTGGGGGACCAGCCCCCAAATCTGAAATATTTTCGTAGAGTGATGAAACTCGGTATACAACCTTCTGAGGATGTATCTTAGATGTAGCAGGGAGTAAAATGACTGTGGATGCCCCAGATGGGGTACTCACCCCAAAATCTGAAATATTGACATAGAACAACGAAACTTGATATACAGCCTTTTTAGGTTGTATCTTAGATGTATACGGGGTAAAATGACCGATTTGACCAAATTTGGGGACCAGCCCCCAAATCTGAAATATTGGCGTAGAATGATGAAACTTGGTATACAACCTTCTGAGGATGTATCTTAGATGCCCCCGGGAGTAAAATGACTGTGGGTGCCTCAGATGGGGTACTCACCCCAAAATCTGAAATATTGACATAGAACAACGAAACTTGATATACAGCCTTTTTAGGTTGTATCTTAGATGTATCCAGGGTAAAATGACCGATGGAACCAAATTTGAGGGACCGGCCCCCAAATCTGAAATATTGGCGTAGAACGATGAAACTCGGTATACACCTACCATATAAGGTACTCACATCATATATGGGTTAAATAACCGTACACAGCCTAAATGGGGTCTCCGGGACCCCAAACCTGAAATATTGACCTAGAACGATGAAACTCGGTATATACCTTTCATATAAGGTACCCATATCGTATATAGGTTAAATAGCAGTACACATCCCAAAGGGGGGTCACCAGCCCCACAAAACTGAAATATTGGCGTAGAACAACGAAACTTGGTATACATCTTTCTTATGATGTATCCTCGATACAGAAAAGAAAAAAATAAAAAAAAATAAAAATTAAATAAATAAATAAATAAATAAAATTTCTTATTCTTTTTGTTTATAACTTACAAATTTACGTTTTTACATACCCTAAAGCAGTAAATCAGTAAATCAAACCACCATTCAACCCCCATCCAGCCACCCTTCTGTCCCGAATTTAAGTGATCTATCCAGTCTATTGATCCTGATGATTAAATTCACATTTCAGTATCATTTTGGATAAACATAACATAAAAAATCAAGTTCTTTATACAAAAATCAACGAAAATATATGTTGACGTAACAAAGTTTTCATATTAATAAAGAAGCTTACTTTGCATCATCTGAACTATGAATATAACCACCAGCAACCCTAACACATCTTAAACAGGAATAAACGGTTAACACGTTAACAGAGTTTTTCAAACACCAGTAAAGTAACTAACATAACATCCAAAAACGTAACTTATTCACACTTTGTCAAGCATGTCTCTAACATAACAATGTTAATTTTACATTAACATGGTAATATGTAACAAAAATTTACCATAACCGTGTGTAATTATCATACAGACCAATGAGTATACTCTAACGTAACAAAGTTTTCACATTAATAAAGCTAACATAGCATCAACTGAACTAAGAATATAATGTACAAAGGCAAACCAGACACATCTTAAGCACAAATAAACTGTTAACATTAACAAAGTTCCACACTTAACACCAGTAAAGTAACTAACATAGCATGCAAATACGTAACCTATTCTTACTTTATCAACCATATCTCCAACATAACGATGTTAATTTACACTAACATGGTAATATTTAACTAAAATTTATCACAACAATGGTTAATTATCATACTGATCAACAAATATATGCTAACATAACAATGTTTTCACATTAATAAAGCTAACATAGCGTAACATGAACTAAGAAAATAATGCACAAAGACAAACCTATCACAACTTGCACACGAATAAACTGTTAACATTAACAAAGTTCCACACTTAACACCAGTAAAGTAACTAACATGGTATGCAAAACGTAACCTAATCTTACTTTTTTTCAAGCATATCTCTAACATAACGATGTTAATTTACACTAACACACTAATATTTAGCAAAAATGTATCATAACCTTGCCCGATTATCATACTGATCAACAAATATATGCTAACATAACAATGTTTTCACATTAATAAAGCTAACATAGCATCATATGAACTAGGAAAATAATGTACAACGACAAACCTAACACAACTTACACACAAATAAACTGTTAACATTAACAAAGTTCCAGACTTAACAACGGTAAAGTAACTAACTTTACATACAAAACGTAACCTATTTATACCTTTTTCAAACATATCTCTAACATATTAACGTTAATCTTACATTGACACAGTAACATTTATCAAAAAAATGTGTCATAACCATACCTAACCCTCATAATACCTAACGAGTAAAGACGAATAAAGTAAAGTTTTTAGGCTTATCTCTTTTTAGACTCCGCCTCCTTTCAGAAAATACCAACTCTAAACATGAAAAATGATTTTATGCTTTAACCATTTGCATAAAGTGATGCAATACTTATTATATTTGACCCTCTGGCAGGATATACTAGCAATGTAGCAGTCGCCATTCGGTTTACGATTTAATATAAATGACACTTCGTTGGGAATAACGAAACTCCTCGTGAAGATATCAACAACAAGCGTAGAGATGCGGGGAGATGTCATCGTATCAACACAGCGAAAAACTATCCTACTGAAGAAAATAGTGTATAAACATCCCTTAAATGTAATGAGATTCTTTCTTTCAACCAATCAGAAGAAAGTAAACAAGAATACGACGTACGAATGAACCATATCAGTTCAAAAGGGTATATATTCTCGTTCGACAACAACAACAACAATAACATAGTACAAAGATAAGTTCTTTAGATACTAACCAACGAATATATGCTAACGTAACATTGTTTTCACATTAATAAAGCTAACATAGCATTACCAGAACTAAGAAAATAATGTACAACGACGAATCTAACACAACTTAAGTACGAATAAACTGTTAACATTAACAAAGTTCCACACTTAACACCTGTAAAGTAACTGACATTGCATACAAAACGTAACCTATTCATACTTTTACCAAACATATCTCTAACATATTAACGTTAATTTTACATTGACACAGTAATATTTAACAAGAATTTATCATAACCTTGTTTAATTATCATACAGAGCAGTGAAAGTATGCTAACGTAACAAAGTTTCCACATTAATAAAGCTAACATAACATAACCTGAACTAAGAATATGATGTACAACGACAAACCTAACACCCCTTACGTGCGAATAAACCACTAACATTAACAAACTTCTGCACTTAACAGCAGTAAAGTACCTAACACATCGTGCAAACGTAACCTATTCACACTTTTTCAAGCATATCTCTAACATATCAATGCTAATTTTACATTAACATCGTAATATTTAACAAAAGTTTAGCATAAACCTGTCTAATCATCATACTGACAAAGAATATAATGCTAACGTAACAAATGTTTTACATCAACTTCGTAATATTTAACAAAAAATTCATCATAACCTCGTCTAAATATCATAATTCCCAGCGAATAATTGCAAACATAACAAAGTTTTAACCAAACATAACAAAAAATAACAAAATTTTATCCTGACACCAACAACAAAAATAAGTTCTTTGAATAAGATATCATAGTAAAGTGTAATATGGTTTACTGATTTAAACAGTAAAATCGGTAAATCAGTAAATCAAACCACCTATCCCAGCAGTCCCCTACCCATTCCATCCGCTATGATCTATTGAACTATTGATTCAAGTCATATTTCGAGTATCATTTTTGGATAAACATAACATAAAAATAAGTTCTTTATATACTGACCTACGAATATATGCTTAACCAACAAAGTTTCAGCATCAATAAGCTAACATATCATAACCATACAAAGAATATAATGTACAAATGCAAACCTAACACACCTCGCGTGAATAATCAGCTAACATCCCTACTGACTACATATCAAAGGTAAAGTAGCTAACAGGTCATACAATACTCGATATGTTCCCACTTTTCGCGCATATCAGCAACAGGTAAAGCCGTATTATCTAACAAAATCCCTTAACAAAGTGACCAATCTATTAAAGATACCAACATCTTGAACTTGACACTATCTTCATCAAAGTGTCACTCGTTTCGAGTATAACATCATTTGACCTATGAATAATCGTAGACATTAGCAAAATTCTAGGGCAAACCTAACATTACTCAACAAAAACTTAACCTAGACTCACGTTTCTAACACATCATCGTCAGTTAACACAGTAATATCTTACAAAAACTCATCATTTCTCTAACAAATCAGTGTTATTTTCACATTGTCATAGTAATATTTAACATAACGTACCTAACTTACGAATAAACAGTTTTCATTAACCAAGAGTATCTAAAGCAACACATTACCTTCCGAGAGAAAACCCAGGGGGATGCGCCCCTTGAAAGGGTGTGAATCCTGCGAGGGTGATCATACTGAAGAGGGTGTAAGCCAGTACCTCGGAGAATAATTCAGCCCTTCGGGCTGAGCGGTAAAGTTCGCTAGATAATACGGCTTTACCTGTTGCTGATATGCGCGAAAAGTGGGAACATATCGAGTATTGTATGACCTGTTAGCTACTTTACCTTTGATAAGTAGGGAATTTTCAGGATGTTAGCTGATTATTCATACGCGAGGTATGTTAGGTTTGCATTTGTACATTATATTCTTAGTTACAGTATGTGTATTGCTATTGATGCTGGCCCAGTCGCTACCATATTCATGAAATCAGCTATAAAGGCTGGCCCACATGTTATCTTTATCAAGACAACTACTAAAAGCGACTTAATCAGCTGATTCAACGCCAGGCTGAGCAGATGGAATGAGCGAAGATATATTGTTACGATTACTGCTAAATCGGCAAACTAATACGATTTGTGATATTTTATTCAAACTTATTTTATGTTGCTGGTCATTTTGAACATTTTGGGCCATGTTTGATATGTTCTCAATGTCGCTGGCGGTTGCGATATTTAGACGGTATGATGACCTGTACGGCACATTTGTTACAGTCGCGACCATTTATTGTCGTATAATGTTAGGTTATGTAAACTTTGATGCATATTCCGATGATATGCTAGAAGTATGCGAAAAAGGCTGTGAAACAGTTACGTTTACGCATTTGTTGGTACTTTACTGCTGTTAAAAGATAAAGTTTGTTATGGCCAGTGGTTTGGCGCAGAATTGTTGGAACGTCGATTGCCCATCATGACGCCTGCTAGTTCAGGTGATAGCACGTGCTGAAACTGGCCCCCGACCAGCGCCTGCAGCACTGCGTGTTGGTGGCGGAGTTGCGATAAATTTAACTGGTGTCAATAACCTTAGGCGAGTATGTTGGGGATTGCTCAACAATGCATATGACAGGGCCCACACCCACCCAGGCGTTAAGTGTGAATTTTTGTTGTATTGCTGAATTGTCGTGTAGTGTTAGCTTTCTTGGTTCTGGCCTGCTATGTTAACTTTATTGTATTGGCTGTGCGTTGCGCATATTCGTTATCAAGAACGCTCTTTGGCGCCGTGTGTTGTTACCGTCGAGCAATGCGCTGCTGAACGACTGCGCCGTCGCGTGCTATTTTCTGATGGTTAACCATTTAAGGATGTTTATACTGTACAACTGTGGATTTTTCTCGGGTGTTGACCGACGACGCCTCTCCCGCTTTGGTGACCGATATCTTCACGAAGAAATTTCTGCAACCAATGTCATTACTAAATCGGCAAACCGAATGGCGACTTTGCTATTACTAAGTCAAATATATGTGTTGCATCACTATGCAATGAGCAAGCACAAATCAGCACTGCTAGGGCCGGCTACGAAAAGGCGGTAAAGAATAAGCTTCCAAAGAACTGTCGCTCGTTGGAAGTATTATGAGGAGGTTGGTATGACACATTTTTGGCCGTATTACTCTGTGTCAGCAGATTGGCGCGGTATGTTAGGGTGCTGTTTAAATAGATTTACATTTTAATATGTAAGGTGGTTACCCCACCGCGAAGTCTGGGCTATTGTATTGGCGAGTTGGCCCAGTATTATGGGTGTGTTGGAACTCTGGACTTCGCGCTATGACACGCTGTTGCTTTGTAATGTGAAAACGTGTTGCGACCAGCATATGGCTGACCCGATCAGCTATGATGTCAGTGCTAGGTTGCAAATACATTTTGCTAAATATTAGTGTTAGATGAATTAGCGATGGCGTGAAGATATGCTTGAAAAAGTAGATCAGGTTATTGTTAGTTACTTTTACTGGTGTTAAGTGTGGAAGCTTTGCCTGTTGCGGCTATTCGTGTGCAAGACGTGACCAGGCTGTCTTTGTACGTACCTAGCCAGTTCATCGACCCGCGCTATATTGAATTTTTGATGAAACGTCGCGTACGATCAGCGTGATGAACCAGCCATTGTTGTGATAAGGCGGATTACATATTACCATGAGCAGGTAATGAATCAACATCGTCCATGTTGAAGTATGAGTGACAATATTTTACGCTGTTGCATGCCTATGTTGCTACTGGTGTTAGATGTGATCTTTGTTAAAATTGCAGTTGTCTTATACGCATGACGATGACTAACTGTTCAGTTATTATATATTGAACTTATTATGTGGCTTTTGCATTAGAGAAGTATACTGCATTCTGTATATTTTACACATTATGACAATTTTTGTTACATATTACCATGTTAATGGCAAATTAACGCGTGATGCTGACAGAAGTGACAAAGCAGACCGTTTTTGAATGACCGCTGTTGGTGCATTACTGGAGGATCACTGTTCTTGGCAGGTACCGCCATTCCAGGCTGATACAAGCCAGCTTTAACCCGCAGCCAACACCGGTACATCGCGCGATCTTTAAGGAAGCACGGTGTATGTTTGCATCAATACTCAGCTGTGAATTTAATCAATGGGTCAGTAGGTCAAATGAATCTGGACAGAAGGAATTGGCTGGACGAGTGAGATGTGGTTTATTTTGTTACAGGCTAATGTAAAAAACAAATTTGTAAGTTATAAACGAAAAGATTTAAAAATTTTATTTATTTATTTATCTAGTACATTTTTATTTTTCTTTTTCTGTCGAGGAATTACATTATAGATATGCAGAACCATTCTACGCCAGCAGTGACCTTTGGATGTACTGCTATTTAACCTGCTATGAAGAAAGATATACCGGTTTCATTCCTAGTCCAATATTTCAGGTTTGGTGAAGCGAACCCCATTTCGCGACTGAACCCATATGGATGTGGTTGCATATGTTTAGGTGTATACCGAGTTTCGTTCATAATGATTCGACTCCTCAAATTTAGTTCCATCGATCATTGCCTGGACATCTGGGCCACAACAAGACTCCGCAACGGGCCCATTTATATGTCGCTATTTCGGGCACGGGTGGTATCTGAAGGCGCCGTCACGCCAGCGTCAGACCATCCTCGAAGGTTGGCGCCACCAGACAAATCTCAGATATTTGTTCATCGTCGTATAGATACGGCCTGGCGCGGTATAATCGAGTTTCGTTGTTCTGTCGGCTGACTGTTGATTATTTTTAAATCTGAAGTCAACAGTCATTGCTCCATCGGAGCCATCCAAGCGCCGGGTTCATCGCCGAAAGTATTTCGTTTGAGGGCGGTCTTTAAATTTGATTAAATCGCGTCATTACAATGCTACACCTAGACCGTGACCACAAAAGACTTGTATATCGAAGTTTCGGCTTTCCCATCAGCTGTTGTGTTTGAGGTGGAGACCCAGCTGTCTGCTCGCCTCTTACTAACCATCTGTCGGCTCCCTCGGCTATGAGACACCAGCGCGACTGATACGAGTAGCTAGCGCGGCTCGCGACTGACTTTATGTTCCATTCACGCCTGCAGCTGTTACCTCGCATTATGAGGCCTGGTATCTGGGGCTGATCGAGGCGCTTTGCCGGTCGAGGTGAATGGTCCGCGTTCGGGCCGGGTTAGCAGGTAATCTTATGCCGCATCTGTCATTCGCCCGACAACTTTAACTGCGCCACTCCTGTCGCTGAAACCCTAGCTACTACTACTACCTATATATAATGTAATAATAATAATAATAATAATAATAATAATAATAATGCGTACTGAACAGTGTCTCTCTGCGAAAAAAAAGAAAATTGTTAAATAAGTAAATAAATATAGGGAAATATAAATTTGTTAGTAAAAAACGATCCCTTACAGGGATCGTTTTTCGGCTCAGATCTCTCTTCGAGAATTGATTCTTCGACTAATAATAATAATAATATAATAATAATAATAATAATAATAATAATAATAATAATAATAATAATAATAATAATAATAATAATATGTATGTGTATGTGGATGTGCGCACGCGCGCTCTCGCGCGCTGACGTAATCTCGTCTACGACGAGATTACGTCATCACACTCGAGCAGAGTTTGGCCTAATTACGCTGATAAGGACACTCAGAGAACGTATTCCAAATAGTGGTCGCGCAGGTGGCCAATACTACTAGCATGGGAGGTGGACACAAGGATTTCGAATTGGTCAAATTTCAGGCATATATTAATCATATTGAAAACGTGATGTTTGTTTTGAAAGATTTTCAAACAAACATCAATGAAACATTTTCAAACATTTTGGAAGTTGCAACAGAACTTCGGCTTTCTGTTAATGATGAAATAAAAATGTCTCATGTGAGAATCAATCTAAAATGAAAATACATAAGGCTATTACAGTTCCTTTCTTAATGATTTTTTAGACCAGTTACTTAATAATCTTTGTAAAGTTACTTATTCCATCGATATATATTAAAAATTTTACGAGTTTTGAGAATAATTTTGAGCTTTATAGTCACATTTGGATTGTTAATGATTTTGGCATTTAGCTGACTCAAAGCGTGCACTCCAAAAAAATATTTCTCTACTCTGAAAAGGCTCAAAACATACTTTTCAATTCTACAGGAGAAGAAAGCCTAACAGAACTGGCTTTAATGGGTGTTCATCATACTGTAGCTACACAATATAAATGGAGGAAGTTATTAATCATTTTTTATATTTTGAAATTGCTATCAATGTTAGATTATATTATTGACTTTTATTGAAGAAATATATATATATATATATATATATATATATATATATATATGTGACAATAATATATATATATCTGTATATATATATCAATAAGTATATATATATATATATATATATATTTATATATATATATATATATATATATATATATATATATATATATATATATATATAACATATATATATATATTTTTTTTTTTTTTTTTTTTTGGTTAACCACCACTCACGGGCAGAGCAATATAGGAGGGGATTGTATATATATATATATATATATTTCAATCATTCTCAAAAAAAATTCTGGCTAAGGTTCTAATATATATATATATATATATATAATATATATATATATATATATATATATATATATATATATATAGACACACAGATATATAACTCTATATACACATATATCTCTATACTCTCTTTATATATATATATATATATATAT
>JABUQX010142371.1:47500-55000 GCA_015478945.1 Trachelipus rathkii
AATCCATAGAGTGTAAGCATTTTCCCAAAGAGTACCTCCCCGACCAGTAAGTGCTGAGAAAATAATAAAATATTGCTTTAACACCATAAACCTATATAATAATATAAAAATTTTAGAAAAGAGCATAATATGGCAGGATATACGTTATTAATTTGACATTTGTAAACTTCACTTAACATTTTTCAATCATTTGTTTCGAGATTTTTAGGTTTTCTTTACAGATTTTCCAACTTTTATTTGTAAGTTTCTGAAGATCGGCTGATGTCGCTGATATTATTGATAATTGCGTCTATAGACAAATGTTTTTGAATATGTAATTTGGGGGACTATTATTTCATATTTAGTATTTTTAAAGCAATGTTTTCTTTACAATTGGTTTAATAATGCATTATTTCTTAACAATCTAGTATATATATATATATGTATATATATATATATATATATATATATATAACTACATATATATATATACATATTATATATATATATATATATATATATATATATAAATATATATATATATATATATATATATATATATATATATATATATATATATATATATATATATATATATATATATATATATATATATATATATAATATGCCCTCCATATAAAAGAACACTTTTTACACTAATCCAAGAAGACAAGACAACACACACACTTCATATCTCCCTCTACCCACCACATCTCACAACATGTGTAAAAAATTCCTACCCAAATCTATCCTTGTTTCTTCCTCCAATGTACTTCCTTTCAAAAAAATCTTCAAACCTCGTACTCATTCTGATTCCTTTACTTCCCAATGTGTTTACAAAATTCCCTGTGCCAACTGTAACAACTTATACATTGGAGAAACACATGATTTTCCCCGACGCAATTATCAACATAAATATGACCTTCTCCAAGATAACCCTAATTCTGCCCTTACCCTTCATAGATCCACACATAATCATAACATAAACATTAACCACATGACACCCATTATTCACATTGACAATCTACAACTTAGAAAACTTTCCGAATCTTATTGCATAACCAATTCTAACAATTACAATATACAAAGAAACGACTCACACATAGATCCCATCATAAACAACATTCTACACTCCTCACCTTTTTTCAAAAAACTTAAAACCAAACTTTTGTAAATTAATTTTTATAATTTTATATTTTTATTTTATATTTTCATTATTATTTAATTTAGTTGATGTATAACAGCAGCTGAAGGAGGGCCTAGAATTAAGGTCGAAAGCTTTCTAATAATTCATGATAAATATCTCTTTCATGATAAAAGTCTCTTTTAATTAAGGCATGGGTATATATATATATATATATATATATATATATATATATATATATATATATATAATATATATATATATATATATATATATATATATATATATATATATATATATATAATATATATATATATATATATATATATATATATATATATGTATATAATATATATATATATATATAATAATAACAATAATAACTAATAATATATATAATAACTATATATATATAATATATGTAATATAACAATAATAATAACCAGATTATATATGTATAATAATAACAACATAATATATATATATATATATATATATATGGTTCATGTGAATTTAATGGCTCGCGTTTTTCTGAGTCACAAATTTTGGCTGCAACTGTTTCATTATCGATTCCAATTTACTTTGTTGATTAGGTTTACACAAGATGCTTTATTCATTTCACATAATATAAATTCATAACAGTCAAAAGAAATAGAATGAATAGAAATTGCAATTTATTGAATTAAAGATGAAGTCCTTTATTTTAAAATTAACAGGTCCGTTAATATACATATATATATATATATATATATATATATATATATATATATATATATATATATATATATATAAAAAATATATATTTATATAAATATTTTATATGTTTATATATATATATATATATATATATATATAGACCTTAAGTAAACCATGGTCCTCAAAATAATTTAGTATTGGAAAGGTTGGTAATAATTTTTATAGCAAAATTAAAATTAAAAATTCGATTTGCTATAAAAAGAACACTTTTTTTATTTTTTTGTGCTTCAAATTGATTTATTTTCCAATTCATTTTATTTAATTTTTTTGGTTTTGTCTTTATTCAACGTAAATATTTATTATTTGTATATATATATATATAAATAAAAAAAAATATATATATATATATATATATATATATATATATATATATATATATATATATATATATATATATATATATATATATATATATATATATATATATATATATATATATATATATAGATGGTCAGATTTTTTTAATGCTCACAGTATGTAGCTAGAGAACGGCAGGTCCTACAGTAAAACAAATTATATATTTGGAATCAGCCGAAAATTCTAAGGATGGGATTTAACTTTTTTTTTTTTAAGTAATTTTTTTTAACTAAAGGAATACCCTAGGGAAACCGCAAAGATGGCAGGAGTCGGGGTCTCTCAGCCTCCCGGTGGACGACGGGCTAATCCCCCCCTCCAGGGATGGTCTCCGGAACCCCGCTCTTTGGTCTTTGGGTGTCGCGGGGGTTCCTCCGACCATCCCCTCCGGGGTATGAAACGTCCCCCCCTCTGTCCCCCGTCGGCTTGAGTCCCCAATTTGGTTAAATAATTTTTATTTTTTGGAAAATTTTAAGTTTTTAGGGGTCTCCGAGGCCGACCGTGAGAGAAAAGTTCTCTGAAGAGATGGTCGGGGAACTGCAGCCTAAGAGCGAGGGTTCAGTTTCCTCCAGGCCCAATGCACCACAGAGGCAGTTCCGGCCTCCTGATCTTTAAGAATCATTCACTTAGTTAACTCACTTTCTGCTTTTTATCAATTGCTCAGTGTCCGCCAATTCTTAGTGTATAATTTTCTATCATGCTGATAACCCATCTTTACATATATATATATATATATGTAATAATATATATATATATATATATATATATATATATATATATCTTTACCTGCGCATATATAATAATAATAATAATAATATATATATATATATAAATATAATAATAATATATATATATATATATATATAACTTAATAATAATAATAATAATAACAATATGTATATATATATATATATATATATATATATATATATATATATATATATAGACGCATATAGTAAAGGAATTAATGTATTTAGACAACTCATGTAACCTTATTACGCATAAAGAAAATAAATAGAAACGAAGACAATAAATCATTTGGCTATAACTAAAAATTAAGTGTCCTCAATTATTAATCTGGTACCTATAAGTTTGCTCAATAAACTAAATTATTACGGACCGTCACTTGGGTCCTAATATATATATATATATATATAACAATATATATATATTATGCTATATATAATATATATATATATATGTAACAACAATAATATATATAATATATATATATATATATATATATATATATATATATATATATAATATATAAATATATATATATATATATATATATATATATATATATATATATATATATATATATATATTATATATATATATATATATATATATATATATATATATATATATATATATATATATATATATATATATAATAATATAGCAACAATATATATATATATATATATATATATATATATAATATTAAGAATTTACGAAAAAATTTACAGCTTCAACTTCTGTTTTTATGTTAGTATTTAACCATTCAAGGTTGTAATTTTGAGACATATTAAACAATATTAAATATCGGTGAAATTGCATAATAAAAGAAAGAAAATCTATAGGGTTTTCAAAGAACTTTATTTAAATTAAAAGCATAAATATATATTGAACCTAAAAATCATTTTAATTTTTTTTTTTTGCAATGTATTCTCTAGAAACATTTACCTTTGTTCAATTTTATCCATTTAGGGGGCTCGAGCCGAGCCGACAGGGGGACAGAGGAGGGGGACGAAGTTTCCCCGTCGTCTCCCCCGGGGGCGAGCCCGACTCCTGCCATCTTTGCGGTTTACCCTATGGTATTCCTTTAGTTAAAAAAAAAATAATAAATTTAATTCCCTTTTCACTATGGCATTACTTTAACTAAAAGGAATAAAAATAGAATAATAAATAGAATAGACAAACTGAGATAATAAATAAAAATAACGTAAATAAAATAATAAATAAAAAATAAATAAAAAATAAATAATAAATAAATAATAATAAATAATAATAAATAAATAATAAAAAAAAAAGAATAAATTTAATTCCCTTTACACCATGATATTACTTAAACGAACGCCATAAAAGTAGAATAATAAAGAATAATAAATAAAATAATAAATAAGGAATAAAAAAAATAATTCAAATGAATAACATTCTGTAGCATCTTTATTAGCAATAAACCAATTAATAACTAAACACATTTCGAATATATATATTATATATATATACAAATATATAACATACATATAAAATATGTATAACATAAATATATATGTATATATATATATATATATATATATATAATATATATATATCTCTCTATATATATATACTATATAATATATATTTATATAAAGCAAATTAATAACTGATTAAAATGATTAAAAAAATTTTAAAAGAAAATGAGACTAAAGTTTGTGGACATCCACACCAATAAGTGAATTTAATTTGTCAAGTTCTACGATTATTATAAAGTTTTCAGTATTAAATACATTAGAAGAACGAGATGAACGGTTTCACATTCTTTATATATTATATAATATGTAATAATAGCCAATATATATAATATATGTAATAATAATAACCAATAATAACCTGTAATATATGTATATATATATATATAATATGTATATATATATATATATAATATATATATATATATATATATAACGTGATGAAAATTTTTATTGCGAAAAGTTTTTAACCGATTCATTTAACACAGGTTCCGTTCCAATGACAAAAGAATTTAAAATCAATTTTGAAATGTGTTTTGTGCTTATTTGAAAAGGCAATAATTCCGAGTATAGAAGGTTATATTTCGATGGCAATTCATAACTAAAATCCATTTATATCTTCAAAAAATAATAAAAATAAATATTTATGGAATAATTTATATTATTATTATTATTATTATTATTATTATTATTATTATTATTATTATTATTATTATTATTATTATTATTATTATTATTATTATTATTATTATTATTATTATTATTATTATTATTATTATTATTATTAATTATTATTATTATTACTATAGTTTTTATTATTATTATTTATATTTGTTATTATCATGGTTTTTATTATTATTATTTATGGTTGTTATATTACTTATTATTATTATTAATATTATTATTATTATTATTATTATTATTATTATTATTATTATTATTATTATTATTATTATTATTATTATTATTATTATTATTATTATTATTATTATATTATTATTATTATTATTATTATTATTATTAATAATATTACTATTATTATTATTATTATTATTGAATAATGTACTGTTTATATTATTATTAGTAATACTATTATTATTATTATGTGTGTGTGTATTATTATTATTATTGTATTATTATTATTGTATTATATTATTATTATTATTATTATTATTATTTAATAATGACATTTTTAATTTTTTAACTACCTTGTGTATAGTCCACACACACACACTAAATAATTAAACAGGATATTATTTAATGAATGTTTATTACTTTTTAAAAACTATATTTATGTAGCGGAACAAGTTCATTACTGTTCAAATGAACTCAAAACATGAAATACAGCGGATTCGCACATTGAGGTTTAACAATATATATATATATATAACAATAGTTTATAATAATATATATATATGAAATGTAGATATACTATATATATATATATATATATATATATATAATATTGTAATAACAATATATATATATATATATATATTTCTATTACGGACACACCAACACACACACCCACATACCCACACACACACACACACACACGCGCCCGTAAACACACACACATACGCACACGCACACTCACCCACACACACTCACACACCTACACACACACACTTACACATATATATATATATATATATATATATATATATATATATATATATATATATATATATATATATATATATATATATATATATATATATATATACATATATATATATATATATATATATATAATATATGCTTGTATAACTATAACTATATATATATATATATACTATATATATATATATATATCTTCTCTCTCTCTCTCAACATATATATATCTGATGCTTTGGTTAACTGCTCTGTCTAGGGGCGTTGATCACCATAGCATGGAGTATGGATCCACATATCTGAGGGTGGTTCCATACACACTGTTCTCCTTGATAGGTGGAGTCTAGGGCTTTTGACTTGTTACTCTCTCTCTCTCTCTCTCTCTCTCTCTCTCTCTCTCTCTCTCTCTCTCTCTCTCTCTCTCTCTCTCTCTTCTTATACTAGCGCTATTACAAGGAACACTGATCTTCTACTGAACTATCTAGTAGAGTACGTCCTCTTTTGATGAGACCTCGTGTGACTTGTCTTTCCAAACGGTCCCCATTCCTTCTCTATTAAACTCTCTGACCTTAGACTTGACCGCTATACTCAATCCTTCAAGTATTGCATTGGTAAAGTCCGAAATACACTTCCATCACCTATTTCTATAATTACTTTGACTTGTATGCTTTTAAACGCCGTGTCTCGGGGCATGTCGGCCATTGATTTAGACTTGGATTCTCCTTCACCCCAACTCAGGTGGAGATATAATTTTTATTTATTTATTTATTTTTTGTCTCACTTCAATCCTTTTCTATTTTCATTTATAATGTTATCCACGATTATTATTATTTTTTCAAGCAGTTTTGCTGAGCTGCAAGGGTTTAGTTGGAGCCGGAGCCGGAGCCAAAATATTTTTTTTGGGTTGAGTCAGAGCCGGATACCTTCCCGAATATTTTTTTTACTATTAAAAAAGGCATTCAGAACCGGAGCCGAAGTCGAAGCCGAATAATATTAAAATGACTAAGCCGGAACTGGAATCTGATCCTGTGCAATTTTAAAATTGTGGGGCCAGAACTGGAGTCAGGTGAAAAGCCGGAGCCGGAGCTGGAGCAGGTAAGATGCAATTCGAGTTAGGACAAAAGCTGGATCCGAAACTCGAGTGAGGGTAGCTGCAGCCGGAGCCAGAGCCAGGCCGGAGCCGAGAAGCCGAAGCCGGAGCCGGAGCCGGAGTCCTAAACCGTAAAAATAATTACTGACTTTGCAGCCGTGCTCAAAAATACGTTATTTAATATTTTTCCTGAAACACTGAATAACATTTATTCTCCCATGGTTATCTTCAAGAATACTTTAATATGATATCCCCTTTTATGTTATTATAATTTACGTAATTATGTTATTTTCAAAATTTATGTAATATCAAATTATTAT
>JABUQX010142371.1:62500-67603 GCA_015478945.1 Trachelipus rathkii
ATAACGTGACGGTAACACATGTCAGGGGTTTAATTCTAGCCTGAATCCTAGCCAGCAATTGCCTGAAGTTTATATATATAGCACCTTAATAGCCGAATAGCCATATATATGTAGCTAGCTATATTATAAATATATATATATATATATATATATATATATCTTTATATATATATATATATATATATGAATATGGTGTTAATTTTTTTTTTATTGAAGAAGAAGCATATACTAGTGATTTCCTGGAATTTCAAAGATATATGGAGAGGATCTAGGAAGAGATCTCTCGGCGAGGTTGGCTAACCTTAAATTCGTGATGAACTGAAAGTACGGTACATATATTTCATTGGTAAGGTCAGTTCTCGACAACATAATAACAAAATAAAAGAAACAAAAATTTTTGGATTAAATGCTTAAATATTATTAGTACATAATAATGAAACAAGGTGAGATATAAGGTTTTCCTTCTAGTAATATCTTATTTTCCAGAATATGATAGGTGGGATTGCCTCTTATGTCTCTCCCAAAGAAGAAACGCCACTAGTATATATATATATATATATATATATATATATATATATATATATATATATATATATATATATATATATATATATATATATATATATATATATATATATATATATATATAAATATATATATATATATATATATATCTTTCTATAATAATAATATATATATATATATATTTCGTCTAGATTACTGCCATATCTATGTTTGCAAGGGCAGCACCTATTTGGATGGGCATAGCGTGAAACCTCTGCACGGGAGGACCATTACAACCATTGAAAGTGCCAGAGTTTGAGAGGGGAATCCGACGAGGACATGTTTCCATTAATAGGATTGGGTTGTATGTACTTAATATATATATATATATATATATATATATAATATTATTATATAATAAATATATATATATATCTATATATATATGTATATAATAATATATATATAGACGATAATATGATATATATATATATATATATATATATATTTCGTGTTTTTTATTGTGAATTACACGCTTGAACAACCAACAATAAACATTTATAATATATATATATATATATAGCAACCTTAACTTTAACTGCTATATATATATATATATATATATATCTTCATATACCATATAACCAATAACCCATATATATATACCAGCAAACGGACCTCCGCGCATCAGCTCACACTCGCATGTCAAGTACTGATATGGCTTTATTCTTCTGGAAGATGATAATCTTTCAGAAAGTAAACGGTAGATTTCCTTTTGGTACTCATCTTGACGTCAGGTGGTAACACGCCTGCTATACCAACAGCGAGGGTGTGTGTTCGAAACCCAGTTAGGTGGAAAAACCTAGGGATGTTTATATATATATATATATATTATATATCAAAGGTGGGCACCGTTAATGAGAAAGTTAACGTCGTTAATTTTTAATCGTTAACAAAAAATATTAACGACGTTAATCATTAAAGCGTTTATCGGTAAAGAATGTAGCGGAAGTTAACGTTAATCGTTAACGTTAACCGTCTTCACAATATGTAGGAATAGTAATAATTATTGTTAATTTTCTTTTATTATAATAATATCCCTAACAATATTAATAATGATATTAAGCTTATCAGACAAATTAATTAGGCTTTGACCTATAGCAGATGCTTTTGCCGCTTGCCGAAGAATACTTCCAAAGCGTAAATACCTTATTAATTAATACTCAATACCGGGTGTCCGTAAAAGAATGTTCCAGTTTCAATGCTTTATTAACAGCATAATATACAATATCCATATCATATCATACATCAAAGTGAAGAGTAAGTTGCATAGTTTCGAATATGCACTTGCGCCAGAACGAGTTCTTGATAGGTCGACATACGCGCATGCGCGCATTCAGATGTAGTCTTCTCTAGTGCGTCCGCCACATACTGACAATGGCGAGTCCTGAGCGTAAAGCTTTCTGTGTCCTACAATTTGTTAAGTGTGAATCTGTAATTACGATTCAACGTGCGTATCGTTTACGGTTCCAATGTGACCCTCCATGTGGCAAAAAACATTCGCCGATGGTATAGGCAATTTGCAACTAATGGATGTCTTTGTAAAGGCAAAAGTACAGGACGGCCCAAAGTGACTGTACAGGATGTGGACCGTATCAGGGCCTCGTTCCTTCATAGTCCTAAGAAATCCATTCGGAGAGCAAGTCACGAACTGAAGGTGCCAAAAACGACGGTGTGGAAGGTGTTAAGGAAACGTTTACACATGCGTGCATACCGGTTGCAGTTTGTACATGCTTTAAAGCCCGACGACTATGCTCTACGGTTTACCTTTGCCTGTGCAGTGCTAGGTCGAGACGATGACCTTCTAGATCGTGTAGTGTTTAGCGATGAGTCCACCTTTCATCTCAGGGGTAAGATGAATGCCCATAATTTTCGTATCTGGGGTCTGAAAATCCGCATGAACTTGTAGAACACGAACGTGATTCCCCAAAGGTTAACTTTTCTGCGCCATATCCCGACGCCAGGTCTACGGACCTTTCTTTTTCACAGAAGCAACCGTAACAGGGGTCGCCTATCTCGATATGTTACAACAAATGCTCTTTCCACAATTATTAGAGGATGAAGCTGTAAATACGTGAGTCAAATAGCGAGCGTGGTTGAACGACTTACTCCCAGATCGTTGGGTTGGTCATAATGGTCCAGACGACAGAGCTCTATATATCTGGCCCCCCGGTCCCCGGACTTAACGCCATGCGATTTCTTCCTATAGGGCTGCCCAATTATACGCAGAGTTGAAACGCAGAATTGAACATGCCGTTCCTTCCATTACTCCGGATCTGTTAACCAATGTTTGGGAGGAATTGGATTATCGGCTGAATGTATCCCCTATAACGAAGGGGGCACATATTGAACATATGTAGAAAAAACTCTGTTCAATGACCTTCACTTTGATGTATGATATGCTGTTGATATTGTATATTACGCTGTTATAATAAAGCATTGAAACTGGGACATTCTTTTACGGACACCCGAGTAATATATTATTGTAAAAATAATAGGATATGTCAACTTAGAATTTAAATACAAATATGTATATTTTTTATAAGTTACAACGCTTATGAGGCCTAGTTCTTATATTTTTCACTAGTCGCAAAAGAAGCAAGTTCAAGTAACTAACAAAAGAAGTTAATGACTCATTGAACGGGCAACAGTCACTATCTCTTTTTTTTCAGCGAACCAATAAGAAATGAGAATACAGCAAAAGAAAAACGTCAAACATTTCTAAACGGGATAATAACCGTGTAGGAATAAACACATTTTGAGCCATTGAGAGGAGCGTTTAGGAAATTTTGGAAAATAAAGTTTGTTATCGAAATTGAATCTAATACAATTTAAAATCTGATAAGAAAATATTTTATAAACTCGTAAATTAAGGTAACGATTAACGGATGTAGGGAAAAATTTTAACTCGTTAATAGTCCGTTACTTCTTTTCGAAATTAACGAAAGCGTTAAAAGTTAACGAAAAAATTAACGAGTTAATTAACTAATGCCTTAACGTGTTAATGCCCACCTTTATATATATATGAGAAAAAACTCATATGCTCAACTCAAATATATAATAATTTGCATACTCTTCTTTGTTTATAATATATATATGTAATATATATATGCATATATATATATATATGTAATAATATAATATATATATGTAATGTGTGATATATATGTTTATGCTATATAATATTTCAAGACAAAGTGACTAGTGATAATAGTATAATAATATATATAATAATAATATATATATATATATATATATAATATAATAACAATAATAATAATAATAATAATATATAATAATAATAATATTTAATAATATAATAACAATAATATAATAATATATATATATGTAATATATGTAATATATAACAACAACCTTCAACTATAACTATTCTATATATATATAGCGGTGATGGTAATAGTGGCAGTATTAATGTTAATGACAGTAATATTAATATGTATATGTATATATATATATAACATGCTCATTCACTGCAAATTCATCTCCATCTTAAACAATTTATGCATACAATATAAGTCCCGGGTATATTTGGCCTAACCTAAACCCTGTGTGACCCTTGACCCGAGTGTGAGCGGGGAGGTCTGCCAAAGGTCACTGTCAAGTACTGACATGCCTTATTCTTCTGGAAAGATGTAATCTTTCATAAGAAAACGGTAGATTTCCTTTTGTATCGTGGTCAGGTGGTAATACGCCTGCGCTATAGCAACAGCAGTGTGGGTTCGGCTCAGTTGGAACGGAAAACTGGATATTATATCGCAAAAAGTTCAGTGTTGTTTTGCTTGGCACTGTTGCTATACGTATATTATATACAGTATATATGTATAATAATAATATATATATGTAATAATATGTAATATATATATAATATATATAATAATAATAATAGTTAACCAATAATAATATATATATATGCTATATATTAATAATATTATAATATAATATATATATATATATATATATATATATATATATATATATATATATAATAATAATATATATATGCTTTATAATATAAATAAATAATATATAAATAATATATATATATATATACATATATATATATATAATAATAATAATAATATAATATATAATAATAATAACAATAATAATAATAATAACAACAATAATAATAACCAATAATAATAATAATATAATAATATATAATAATAATAATATGTATTTGCTAATATATATATATATATAATATATAAATAAATAACAACATGTATATATATAGTGATACTTACTATATATATATCTTTGCTATATATATATATATATATATATATATATATATATACATATATATTAAATATATATATATATATATATATATATACTATATATATATATATATATATATATATATATATATATATATATATATATATATATATATATATACTATATATATATAAATATAAATATATATAATAACATATATATATATATATATAGTATATATATATATGTATATATATAACTTATATATATATATATATGTAATCACTTCGTTCG
>JABUQX010142372.1:0-5000 GCA_015478945.1 Trachelipus rathkii
AAGAAAATTTGATTGGCATGAAACAAAAACTAAAAATTTTACCGCCGGTAAGCAGTGGGATTACAAGAAATAAATAATTAACCATTAGAATTAAGGCAATAGTTAACCATAAATGAGGAAGATTGGTAGATCATGAAGGTAGAAATAATGAAAAATTATGACAAAGCAAAGAATTTTAATATATATTGGAAAGACGATAAAAAACTAAAAGATGGAAATATAGTGAAACTTTCTAGGAAGAAGAATAGTTCTGAAAATGTTCAACTGCCAAAAGTTGCTAGGAAAGTTGCTAGGAAGAGAATAGAATCATATATCGCACAGAATAGAGTAGATTATGTGTGAAGTTTTATAAACTCATAATTAAAAATAACAGGAAATGAAATTTTGAAGATGAACTTCCGGATTTAATTGAGGGGGGGGGGGTATATAAACAATTATATAAGAGGAATAATAAGAGTTGCAATTATAAAGGTGATAATAGCAAATATGACAAGGTTTACGAATATAATAAGAGTAAGAATAGAAGAAGAAAAAGTTAGCAAGATTAAATAAAGGACAAGAGGAAAATCAAGCAGAAGACATGAAAGAATGTCGGGGAAAATAAGATAGAATGAAAAAAACTATTACAATGGGGGATAGTCTAGAGCAGGATCTTCAAACCTTTTAGCTTAAGGGCCAAACTGATTCCTGCACCAAGTCCCAAGGGCCAAGACCTAGCTAGCAATGAGGATATCAACATTTCGTGATTGAGTCAAGTAGTACCGCACTGCACAAACACATCAATCAGTCCTTAAAGGATCAAATAGAAAACGTCATAACGAGACCAAAGAATCTGAGAATTTTTCTTAAGCTAAAGATTATAAAAATATGAATCTTTGAAACTGCGGGCATGATTGGTGGAGCTTGCGGGCCTGTTTTGGCCCGCGACCTAGATTAGAAAACTAAACATAAGACATGCATAAAGAGGGAAAGGAAACATAATTAAACTAAACTATAATTATGTTTATAACATACCTATGTCAAATTTTAAAAATATGACCTTTGTCACAAACACAAGAAGAATCAATATAAATTGAGTTTTAGAAATAGGTTTTTTGAGGAACTGGATACAATCATATGTCTAATTCTAGGGAAAAAAAAAAAAAGGTGCTCTGGTAGTGACATTATTTTTTGAATATTTAATTCCATACAATTTTCATAGTAAAATATTTTAACTTAAAAAACTTAAAAAAGGGAGAAAAAAGGGTGTGATTTGGAGGGGGAGAGGGAGATGTAACCGGAGGGGTGCATGATATACAAAAGGAAGAAAGAACCCTACAGGAAACTAGGTGAAAAAAATTTCTTTTGTTTCGCTGCGACGCGGTGTCCAATGTTCGAATCCCGTTGATTGAGCACTAAGCCATTCATTTAAATGAATGAGTCACAGTCACTATCAAGGGAGACTTGTAAAACGCTTTCCATATTTGGTGAACTTTTACGAAATTTATTCACTGAAAGAAAATGTAAAAAAAAGGCCTTTTTGTAAGACTAAAGTCGTTTTCGTTTTTGCATTTGTGCTTAAAAATGCTCAAGTTTGCGTTTGTTTTCGTCAACCTTATCGCAAAATCGTACCAACGTAAATGTCCCTAATACTGTGTAATATAGAATAAAATCTTGTATAAACTTACAGAACTAAAGAAATTCCTTACGTTTGATGAGCATGATTTTATGCTAAGGTTAACGAAAACGTTGAAAACTTGGAGTTATTTTTTTTAATAAATGCAAAACGAAAACGACTTTACTCATTTAAACTAGAAAATAAAAAAAGATCAACAGTGAAATGGGGTTGGGGGGGGAGTGGGAGGACAAGTGTTTACACAGGAATTCGCAATAATTAAGGCGTTCATGTTTTTTTTTTTTGTTTTTATCTTAGCAAAGATAAAATGTTCGAGTTTGAGTTCGTTTGGTCAGGGCTGGCACAAAATCGTAGAAATGCTTACAAAACGTATGGAATTTCCTTAATTTTGTAGTTGCTTAAATTTAGGACGTGTGTTACGAAATAATATAAACAAAACATATGGCGGCAAGGAAGAGGCAGAAAATTATTTTCATTCTTCAAAAATAATAAGCTTGCAAAAAATATTTGTGGTATTCATATATATATATATTTTTTCCTTGTTTAATATATTCAAAAAATTAGTTTTTTTTTTTTTTTTTTTTCTTAAATGCAAAAAGCTGGGATGCGAAACCTGATGATATTTTCAGGCAATATAGGCTTGGTACTACGGATCAAACTACCGATTAGTCCGATAATTTTAACAATTTAATAATAATTTAATAATAATAATAATAATAATAATAATATTAATAATAATAATAATAATAATAATAATAATAATAATAATAATAATAATAATAATAATAATAATAATAATAATAATAATAATAATAAATTTTTAAATCTAATATCTTCAAAAATCGTCTGATCTCCATCACAATAGTTGATCAATTATTTGTAATATAAACTATGCTATTTTTTTCATGTCTGCTTTAAAGATTTATTAATTTGTATTTTATATACTTTGGCCGCCCCTAACTACAGAAAAAATTTTATACATATATATATATATATATATATATATATATATATATATATATATATATATATATATATATATATATATATATATATATATATATATATATATATATATATATATATATATACTCTATATATATATATAAAAAATAAATAAATTGAAATTAAAATAAAAATCAAAGGACGAAACCAAAAAATTTTGTTTGCTCCTCAAACTTAAAAAATAAATTTAGATCCTTTTGTAATTTATGAATCTCCGAACATACGATAACAAAAAATGGGCGGAGCTTCATCAATGTATAGCTAGCTAGGGTTGACCGACGCACCAGGTGCGGTGCTCGTGGTGCGCTCACTTTGGTGCGGTGCGGTGCGCCACACAAATCCAGTGAACCGGTGCGGTGCAATTTTTTAAAATATAGAGGTGCGGTGCGACAAAATTACTTTTTGGTGCAGTGCGGTGAGACATAATTTACTTTTTGATACGGTGCGGTGCGGTGCGACAAAAATTATTCTCTTTGGTGCGGTTGCGGTGCGTGGTGCGCAAAATTCCGGTGCTCGGCCGACACTACGACTAACCAAAGGACAAAGTAACGAACATACAAACATTTAAGAAAAATATAAAGGTGGGCTGTTGACAAATAATAACAAGGCTATAGAGTAGGGCTGGTCTAGGTACCGGTGCGGTACTGTACGGTTCACAATTTTAGCATTTCTGGTGCGGGCTATTTTTTTTTTTTTTTTTTTGTTCCTGGCTCCCAGTGTGTGGTGCTGGTGTACAATCTTCGGAGGCGGCAAGATGCGGAGCAGTGAGAAAAAATATGGGGCTCTGTCAATCTTACTAGGAGTGTTGTAGCAAGTTGAAGAGGTGATATATATATATATATATATATATATATATATATATATATAGTATATATATATATATATATATATATATATATATATATATATATATATACTCTGCTGCTATATATATATATATATACTATATGCTACTATATATATATATATATATAACTATATATATATATATATATATATATATATATACATACTCTGCGAATAATGAAGTGGTATGAAGGTGAAAGCTGAGAAGTAAAGGAGAGAATGTTGAACGATGAGGACCCTAACAAAACACAACGCTCACACACCTACACACATCCTACGCACTTTTTCACCATTCATAATGGAACAATTCGATTCAATAATTTTGCTTAGATAGGAATAGTAATATCATGTAATAGTAATTACAATGGCAACATAATAGTAGTGTGAACAGCAACAACAGAGAGAGGAGAGAGAGAGAGAGAGGTGTATAATAATAACAATAATAATAATAATAATAATAATAATAATAATAATAATAATAATAATAATAATAATAATAATAATAATAATAATAATAATAACAATAATAATAATAAATAAATAAATAACACAAAACATTTCAATATATATATATATATCACACACAAAAAAAGGAAAAAACGAAGAACCCCAGTAATTAAAATGAAACACACGTAGTGACCTTTCTTTCTTTTTTTTTTTTTTAACTTTATAAGCTTGTTTATTAACAGTTTCCTATGGTATTAAAAGACACCTGGTGCCACAAAAGGCTTACTAGTGCCGCCTTTGGCTGGCACACTAATAACAGTGTAGATGACGTAAAACTTTGATTGTAGCATTACAACTTCCAACTACTGATCAATTTTTCACTCCTTTACATTATATATATATATATATATATATATATATATATATATATATATATATATATATATATATATATATATATATATATATATATATATATATATATATATATATATATATATGTATATATATGTATGTATGTATGTCTGTAGGACTGTAGGTGTGTGTATATAGTGTGTGTGTAGGTAACGGCAGAAATTGGGGAACATTCGCAATTGGACTGACCAATGAGATCATCCCTTGAGCGTCTGAGGATATATAAAATAAAAATCCACATCCTCAAAATTTTAATTGCGCGTCCGCATTTGGATTTTTAAATATCTTCAACATAACTAAAATTATCCTACGTAAATTCATCCAAATTTTTATCCGTAAGATCTACATCCGCATCCGCAAAATTCCCCTAAAGATCGCATTTGCGGATGTTATTATTGGCGCTGTCTCTCTCCAACGAAACAATCTTCGAAGAATTTGGGTGGGTATTCTGAGGGTCCCTTCTCAACTTCTTGAAATCATCACCAATTGCTAACTCGGAATAGGGATCTGCACGTCCGTAGGGAGTAAATGTTTGAGTTTTTTTTCATTCACACTCCCATCTTACCCCAGACTTAACAGCTATGCTCATACTCCTCCTCCTTGTAATTTCCACATTTCCTTTAGCTTGCAACCTTTATAGAGCCGTGGCTGAATGTCGGCCTTTAACTAGGTT
>JABUQX010142372.1:7500-17664 GCA_015478945.1 Trachelipus rathkii
TTATTATTATTATTATTATTATTATTATTATTATTATTATTATTATTATTATTATTATTATTATTATTATTATTATTATTCAGAAATGCCTATTGTTTTTTTTTTTTTTAGATTCTTTTCTTTGCTATGATTCTATTATTGTCGAATTTATTAACACCAGACTGCAGGCCAGACGGAGTCAGAACAAAAGAAAGTTTTAAAGTTGAGCTAAAGCCGTAGTCGAGTCGGATCAAAATAAAAACATACAACTTAATACAAGAGTCCGAGAGACGGAACCAAAGCCGGTGCAGTATAATCTGAAACTGAAACTACTTTGTATAGTTTCACGAAATTTAAGAGAAACCATATTCGAGAATACAATAAACTACTACACGTAAACTACCTACCAATTACAGGAACTATTTGAATAATCTTTAAGAATTTTGAAATAACATACCACTACATGAATGAAACTACCAATGAGACCAAGGAGCACTGGAACAACAAAAAATTTTGAAACTGAAACTAATATATATGTATAAAACTATCAACGAGACAGGAACTACCTGATTTTGGCTTCTAAGAAGCTTGAAATCCAAAATTACATGTATGGGAAACTATAATGATAGAGGAGCAATTGAATAACTTTTGAAATTTTGAGCCAAATTATTTTTATAGAACTTACCACTAATGAAGAGAACTTCTTGAATAGCTTTTAAGAATTTGAAACTAAAGTACTACATGTAAAAACTATAATGAAAGAGGTACTTCTTATATAACTTTTAAAAAATTTTGAAACTATTTTCAAGACTAGAAATTACTATGTAAGCCTAAGCTACAAAAAATAATGTCTATAAGAATTCATGTATGAAGAGTTTTACGTGTATTACGCATCAAACAGAAGAAGTAGTTGAGTTCAAAAATACATTATATAAAGACTTCTTATATAGCTTTTAAATTTTGAAACCATTTTAAGATTACAGAAGTACTATGTGTAAGCCTAAGCTACAAAAAATAATCATCATAAAAATTCATGTATGAAGAGTTTTACATTATTCGCATCAAAGCAGAAAGTGATTTGAGTTCAAAATACATTATAAAAGGAACTTCTTATATAGCTTTTAAAATTTGAAACCATTTTTAAGATTACAGAAATTACTATGTGTAAGCCCTAAGCTACAAAAAATAATCATCTATAAAAATTCATCATACATCAAGAGTTTACATTATTCGGCTGGTATCAAATCAAAGAAGAAGTGTTGGAGTTCAAAATATAAAAAAGATGATAAAAGACAAGAATTTAGATTTATGACCTTTGAAAATTAAATTAAAGAGTGTACTCTGTAGCTTAATTCTCGATCTTCTAAGTGACCAGAAATACCAGTTGTGAGGGCCTTTTAAGTTGTTATAGTAAGGGAGTTAAGGGTCTTTTTTTTAAACTCCAAGAATTACTGAGTTAAAGGTCATACAAGTTACAGAAAGATCTGAGTTAAGGGTCTTTTAAAAATTTTAGATTGATGGTCTTTTACTCGTAAGCACCATAGTGATGAAGAACATGCAAGTTAGAGGTCTTGCACAGAAACTAAGAAGGCAGCATTTTTTTAAAGATGTGAGTTGGGAGTACTACCGAGTTAAGGGTCTTTTAAGTTGTGGAAGAATTGATTTAAAGGGTGTTTTAAGTTCTGAGAGCACAGATTAAGGATTTTAAATTGCAAAATATCGAATTAAAAGTCTTTAATAACTTTAGTTTAAGGGTGCTACAGTCTTTTAAAACAGAAACTTAAATATGTTTAAATCTGTGAGAGTTTCGAACTAATTAGGGGATTATTAAATTGTGAAGATATTGAGTTAAGAGTCTTTAATATGTGAGTATTGACTCAATGTCCTTTAAGCTGTGTGAAAGTAGAACTGAGGTCTTTATATTTTAAAAAGTATTATAAAAGTATGTAAAATAATTAAGTTTTAAACTCGAAAGTAAAAGATATGGGTACTTTCAAGTCTTGAAATAGTGAATGTAAGTGTCGTAAAGAAATTAACGAAATATAAACTGAAAATTAAATGTTTTTCGTATTAGAAATTAATTAAAATTGAGATTCAAATTTTTCAAAAAAAAAACAAAAAAAAACAAAAAAAAAAAAAAACAAACAAAAAAATAAATCATAAAACAAATACTTGAAAAGCTGCAAAAGAATTAAAAAGTGAGGTTCAATTTGCCGAAGGGAAATTTGCCAAAGGGGAAATTTTGGACATTTTTTAATTTTCTTCCGACGATGCATCAAAGAAGAAAAAGAAAAAAAAAACGTTTCTGAGCTTTCTAAATTTTGTTACAATTTCGAACGGGGTTTTTTCGGTACTTTTTAACAGTTTGCTTTTGAGTGCCAATATCACCAAGTAAACAAATATTTATTTATTTTTATTAAAAAGTTTGCATTTCATGAGTAATCTAGGAGAACTTACTTTAGGTAATTGCACAGGATCGGGAAAAAATCGCTCGGACCGTTTATAAATATATTTTTGTAAAAAATAAAATTAAAAAACAACAATTTTCTTTTGTTTGTTCATTCGATCAAAACTGAAATTTTCGTATTAGTGAGTGGACAAAGTTACATGATTTTTCAAGGACATTATTTTCTTCATGCACAGCCATTTTATTACTAAAAAAAAATCATTTTAGTTGGCACTCATATGACCCAGAGATTAAAATGATTGGGATTAAAAAATAGCATATATATATATATATATATATATATATATATATATATATTTACTATATATATATATATATATATATATATATATATATATATATATATGCTGCTATATATATATATATATATATATACTATACTATATATATATATATATATATATAAACACCAGCAAGCATGATAAGGTACAAAACTGGCTCTACAGTTCCCGGTTATCTATTGCGAAACTATATATATATATATATATATATATATATATATATATATACTATATATATATATATATACTATATATATATATATATATATATATATATATATATATATATATATATATATATACCATATATATAAGTGTATGCAAAATATTCAGGATTGGTGGCACCAACTGGACATCCAGTTGCAGTTACAGAGATGAAATGTTATACAGTAGCTGGAAATGACATTTAAATTTCTTCTCAACGGGCTTCAGGAGAATGAGTGAATCTGTTAAGTTTTTATGTCCGTTTATTTAGTTACTTGAGTGGTGTAAGTGATTTGTATGTCGATTTCGTAATGAATCCCAGAGAAAGACAAAGCATTGTGCATAAAATTGTTTTCAAATTTAGGGTTAAAAGGTTCAGAGGGAGACATTTGCAATGATTAGCGCAAGTGTTTATGAAGACATCATGAGATGTACACGGGTGTTGAATAACATTCTCGGTTCAGAACCCGGTGAACATCTGTGATGATGGTATGCACGGAAGACCCATCACTTCTCTAAAACGTTTGACATTGTTGCCAACGTTGAGCACTTATCGTGAGGATCGACGACGAACCATTCGTGACCTTGGTGGTAAGTTGAATTAGGTCAGGGCTTGTAACCGATTCTCACGTCGATGGGCGCGCCATGTCGTCGCCAAATTTGTGCCGATGATTCTGATTTGCTGATCAGAAGCTGCGCCGTGTTGAAGTGAGTGGCGGCCATTCGGAGAACACCGACGATCATCATTCTTGTATATGAGTTATCACAGAGAGCTGGGTTTACTGTTATGACTCAGAGACAAAGCAGCAATACCCCTAATGGGAATATAAAACCCACCAAGAACGAAAGGCTGAGGTCAGAACCACGTAAGTGCATGCCAATAATTTTCTTTGATGTCAAAGGAATTGGACACAAAAGTTTGTCGCACTTGAAACTGTTAATTCTCATGTTCTACTGTGATGTGTTTGGGTAACTTTGCGAAAAATATCGAAGTTTTTAACCACAGACTCTCTGGCAGGAGAAGTGGTTGCTGCATCATGAGCAATGCACATTCTCACACTTCGTGCACCTCCAACTTTTTCCCCAATAATAACATGAATGTTGTACCCCACCCAGCATATTCACCACAATGATATATCCCCACTGCAGACTTTTTTTTGTTTCCTCGACTGAAATCGCACAAGTTTACGTGCGAATTTTCTACATCAAAAGCACGCAAGAGTGCTGGACACCTTCAGAAAAGGGATTTCAGAAGGAATTTCGTAAGCAGGAATCGCTGGAACATATACCTGTGGGGAAAGGAACTACCCCAGGAGTAATGGGGACAAATACATTAGGCTAGAGGCGATATATTTTAGAGCTCCAATACTGATTAATCTACTTATATATATATATATATATATATATATATATATATATATATATATATATATATATATATATACTATATATATATATATATATATATATATATATATATATATATATATATATATATATATATATATAAATATATATATAACTAACATACTATATATATATATATATATAATATAATAATATATATATATAACATATATATATATATATATGTAATATATATATATATATATATATATATATATATATAATACATATATATATACATATATATATATATATATATATATAATAACATATATATATATATATAACTTTATACATATATATATAATATATATATATATATATATATATCTTCTATATACTTTATATATATACAGTAATAATATATAATATAATATATATATATATGTATATATATATAATAATATATATATATATATATACATATATGTGTACCTGCTATATATATATATATACCTGCTGCTATATGCTATATCCTGCTCCTGCCTCTATATATAATTCCGCAGCTTCTAGCCGAACAGCATAATGTCCATGGCCAGCCAGAGACATAACACAGCCAAACTGAAATCCGGATGTTGCAAGCGGATGTCGCCAGCAGTATTGCAATATTTTGTAACATTGTTTTTTGTTGAGTCGTCAAATTTGGGTTTCCAGAAGTCGGCGACGCGTTTCAGCTACGATCGGCAGTCATGTCAGCAGCTGACTTGGTTAATCATTCTAACTCCTGAGAGTTTAGCTCTTTGCAGTTCATAACGACGATACAGCGCTTTTCAAGGGTGAGAGCCCGTTTCGGAGGCGCTCACCGGGCTTTTGTTAACTGCATTAAGTCAGGCTCACTCGCTTTCGGACCTCCTTCACGCACATAACACTTGTAATATACCGTTTCTCTCAAATCGCTCAATATTGACGGTTGTTGACGGGGCGACTGCTAACTGCTTTTTCTATACATTTAATTGGTGTTCCTCAGGTTCTGTCTCTTATCTCCTACTTTATTCTTACTTTCATTAACGATCTTCTCAACCTGCACATCTAACTCTATCCCATCATGTACCCGATAAACAAACCTTTGAAGTATTCTGAAAGCAACGATTCCTTTCCTCTTTTACTTTACAAATTGCCTCTCGTCTTAATCTTTCCGATTCTATTCTCGCTGATCAGGATAGAATTTCCGGGTGAGGTCGTCTCAACCTTATGAAATTTAATTCTTTAAAAACTCAACTTCTACAAATCTCCCTCTCTGTTTGCACTTCCAACTTTCCTATCTTTCCCGACGGTTCTCTCGTCCTATACTCAGTGACATCTCAAACATCCCCTTGGCTTAACATAAACAAAATATATAAAACCTCACACATCCCACAACGGTGCTAGGGCGGCTCAAAACTGGGGTTCTGTTTGGAGCACCAGGGCTTTTTTCTCTTCTCAGTTTGCTTCAGCTATACAAGGGCCTCATCCGCCCTTGTGGGTACTGCTCTCATATCTGGAGGCTCTGGTTTCACCTGGCTTGGACAGGGTCGAGTCAAGAGCCAAAAGGGCTTTTATAAACTGTTCCATTCCCTTGACCCTCTATCCTTGCGGCGCGATGTTGGTCTTTATCTGCCATGGTGCTACGGCGGCAGGTTATCGAGAACTTGTTACTCATGTACCTCACTGCTGCCACGATCTCCTCGCTAAAGGGTGCTGTGTGCGCATAAGTTTTGTGTATGTTGGCAACCCCAGGCTAGTTCGCTGCGGTGCTTCCTTCTTTCCTACCACCTCTGTTCTGTGCGTTCTTTTCCATCTTCTGTGTTTCCTGCTGAATTAAATTCCCTCGCTTTAAAGCCTGCGTCTGTGCTCATCTGCGTAATTTGCGTTAAGTTTGACCATGCACTTCTGAGGCGTGCAACACCCCTCCCTAGAATAGGGCTTCGCCCGTGAGTGAGTGGTGACAACTGTAAAAAAAAAAAAAAAAAAAAAAAAAAAAAGTCGGTAATTGAAGGAAATTTCCTCATTTGCTTCGGGTGCCGTGACACGATGTCCAAAGTGTTTCTGGAATATATTCCAAGGTCGGGAAGACCGTTTCCAATGAACGAAGACGCGTTTCCATGAAGCAGGTTGACATTAGGGTTTTGGTGGTACTGGTGATTTCCCACAAGCAGTGAATTCTGAGCTTGGCCCCCTCAAATGATTAAACAGATCATTTCTGATGATTTTAATACATTCCTCACGTCTAGTTACTCCAGATTGACGTTTAATCATCTTGACCTTCAGTTGTGAAATACTTTAAAACCATAAACTCTTCAAACGGGTTTCCCTGATCAGGGTATCATGATTGGCGCATCATTGCTCTAACCCCTATACGCATCGAAAAGCGATAGACAATTACTTTTGAAAAAATGACTTACAGTAGAATGGGGGATTATATAATTTATTAAAGAAATCAAGAATCATCTAAATATCTACATATATATATATATATTTTCTGATCTTATATATATATATATATATATATATATATATATATATATACCTCCATATATATATATTAGTGATGGGACGATTAATCGTCATCGTCATCGTCATCGGCAAAAATCGGCATATTTTTTTTAAATCGTCATCGTCATCGTCATCGGCAAATTTCGCCGATTATTTTGCCGATTAATTGAACAAATATTAAGAATTTTGAATAATATTAAAACTCAATAATAATAATAATAATAATAATAATAATAATAATAATAATAATAATAATAATAATAATAATAATAATAATAATAATAATAATAATAATAATAATAATATTTTGTATATATGTATAGATATATACATATATATATATGTATATGTATATATATATATATATATATATATATATATATTTATATTTATATATATATATATATATATATATATATATATATATATATATATATATATATATATATATATCCTATATATATATATATATATATATATATATATATATATATACCATATATATATATATATATACTATATATATATATATATATATATATATATATATATATATATGCATATAATTTACTTATGGTATGTATGACATTCAAGTGCCTAATGGTTCGCCTTTCTGGTATGCGTTCATATCACACTCATCCTCCCCAGGTACAGCTTATATCATATACACATATATCCACACCCCTCTTCTAGACGACATCAGACATCCCTCTCCCTTATATCCATACGTGTAGGGAGAAAAAATTGCCCACATCGTATGTCCTGCGTGTGGTAGAAGGCGACGACCCAAAAGGGACGATGGTAGTTAGGCTGGCTGCCTACTACCACTTATCTTTTTGCCAGGAATGCTAATGCATGCCTTGGAAGGTCGTGATCACCAGTAAGCACTTTATCCTTTGGCAGAAAACTACGAATCGTATCTGTATAGCAAAATGTCAGGAATAAATATTGAGAGATGAGGGAGAGGTGATGGATGTATTTAGAAAGGGCAAATTTGATTTTGCTCGCTGTGATGGAAACAAAGATGAAAGGAAACGAGGAGTGAAAATGAGTAGTGTGGTGTGAAATGTGTTTGTGTTGCTGTGGAAAGGAATGAGAGGAGGATAGAAGGATTTGCAATTCTGATGAGTGAGTTGTGGTACAGAGCTATGGTAGATTTTGTGTGTGTGAGTACTAAGTCTAAAGGTTAAAGTTTAAGTTTGAAAAGATCAAAATTTGTGTGTTTGCGACATATGATCCATCTGAGGGTAATATTGAAAGGGCGTTTTCTGCAGGATAAATCTGGTGTGATGTTTTTGGATGGAAATATGGGATTCAGTTCATTACCACATATCTGCCCATTCAAAGATTTTTACAGTAATCACCACCACTCACGGGCAGAGTCCTATTCAGGAGGGGGTGTAGTACTCTCAAAGGGTTACCTCTGGCGCAAATTACACTTTATATGAGCACAGCGCAGGCTTTAAGTGAGAGATGGAGATTCAGTAGGAAATACAGAAGATGAAGAGAATTCCACAAAACAGAGGTGTGGTGGGAAGAAGGAAGCACCACAGCAAACTAGCCTGGAGTTACCAATGTCGACACAATACTCGCAGATACAGCACCTATTGTGATACGAAGGCATCGTAAGGTGGTGGTACGCTAGTGATAAGTTCCCTCGAGCACTTGCCGCTACGGCACCTATAGGATAGAGATAAAGCACCAGCATCGCCGCGCCAAAAAGATAGAGGGTCAAGTGAACTGGAAAGGGCATATGGAACAGTTTATAAGCCTTTTGCTACTCGACCCTGTCCAAAGCCGGGTGAAACCAGAGCCCCCAGATATGAAAGCAGTACTCCATACATGGGCCGGATGAGACCTTTGTATAGCTGGAGCAACTGAGAAAAGTAGGAAAGTCTCACAGTCTAAACAGAACTTCCAGTTCTTTGAGGCCGCCCTAGCAACCGTTGTGATGTGAGGTTTCCAAGACATTTTTTGTTCATGTTAAGGCCAAGGATGTTTAAATTGTCAACAGGAGATACGACAGAACCGTCGAAAGAGAAGAGACAGGAAAGTTAGAAGGTATTTTGGAGAAGGGAGATTTGTAAAAGTTGGGTTTTAAAAGAATGAATTTCACCAAGTTATTTCTATCCATCAGCGAGAATAAAAATCGGAAGAATTAAGACGAGAGGCAATTCAGAAGTAAAAGTGGGGTAATTGATGAGTTAAAGAATGAAGGGTCGGGTCATCGGAATACGAGTGGATAGAGTTAGAGGTGCAGGTGAAGGAAGATATTAAAGAGAAGTAGGAATAAAGTAGGAGATAAGAGGGGGAGCCTGGGAACACCGCTGTTGACAGAAAGAAGAAGAACCGCCCCATCAACAACTTAGCCGATATTGGTGTGATTTGAAAGAAGCTAGATATAAGAGTAGGCAAAGAGAGAAGGAAACTTAAAGGAGGGCCTTTTGAGAGCAGTGACGCATTGCCATACTCGGTCAAATGCTTTGGATATGTCAGGCGCCACCACCCAAGTCTCTCCCCTTAGTTCCTAAGAGCGAAAAACCATAAATCGGTTTTGATGGGAATGTATATCGCCAGTAGACTTCGTGCAACGAGAGCCGTACTAGCGATCAGAGATAAGATTATAATGAGAGTTGAGAAGGGTTCAAAGATCTTAGATAGAATGAGTGAGAGCTACAGGGCGATAGTTTGAAGGATCAGGGCGGCTAGCTTCCTTTTTTGGAATAGGTTGGACATGTGAGAGCTTCCAACACTGAAGGAGGGAAAGTGCTAGTATTGAGACATAGAGAATATAGTTGAGCGAGGGGCCGAAGAGATTAGATTTTCAGATGGAGAATTGGCAACACAATGATCAAATCGAATAAGAAGAGGAAAGGCAGATACAGAAGTTGCTTGAGATGAAAGATTTGTCAGTAGGAGAACCAAGGAGGTTAGCGCACTTTCCTTTGATGAAAGCCAGCTTTGCTCGTCGAAGAGTATCCCTGCAACGATTTCTAGCTGAATGAAAATTAGCGAGAGTGATAGAGAACGAGAATTTTTCCACACCCGATAGGCACTGTCTCTAGCCTGAATGGCCAGAGAATAAGCACGATCGAACCATGGATTATGAGAAAAGAAAGATTTAGTTTTAGAAGGAATGAATGAGGAAAGAAAAATTTATCTGAAGAAGGAATGAACCTGCTCATCCCATCAACGATTACAGCTCCCTCCTTATCTTTTAAATCTTTATACATCCATCATTATTCCTTACTGAGGTAGCCAATTTGCTATCATCTGCAAACTTGGAAACCTTACATTTAAGTCCCTGGTCTAAATATTTTATACATATATGAGGAACAGCCACTTGACCTAAGA
>JABUQX010142374.1:0-13886 GCA_015478945.1 Trachelipus rathkii
CAAGCCTTTTCGTTCGGTTTGGAATTGAGTGTTTAACCGTTTTCGCATTTATCGTGAAACGCGTTTCGTGCGCCGCTTCAATATATATATATATATATATATATATATATACATATCTTATATATATACTACTATATATATATATATATATATATCTTTATATATATATATATATATATATATCAGGGTTCACACTAAAATTTTGAATTTGATTTCCCTGACCAAATCTGCAAATTTTCCCTGACCAGCGTGTTCGTTATTTTTTGGTGTATAAAATATCTATTAATTATTATTGCAGCCTATTTACTCATTTCATACATTATTGAAAAATTACTTTAGAAATTGTTCATCATGTGGATGAATTTAAAAAATATTTTTTAGTAATCAGCCTACTCTGCTACCATAGCCGTCAAGCACTCCTTTTATTTTTTTCCAAAAACAGTTTTATTTATACAAAAGAAAATAAATTAAAAGCTTACACATTAATAGCTAGGTCAGGGGTCGGGAACCTGCGGCTCGCGAGCCACATGCGGCTCTTTAGTTCCATACGTAAATATTATTTATTTATTTTTTAAAAAGCATTTAAAAATCGATCGTTCTGAATCGATGACAGAAGATGACAAGTTTGCAATTATTACTGACTTGGTAAATAATTGCAAAACTTGTCTCATCTGTTTGGATACCTAAATAATAATTTAAAAATTCTTTGTTGCAATAGTCTTACCGCAAGCATGGCATCTACAAAAAAAAAGAGAAGAGCTGAAGAAGAGCATCGAGAATTCAATCGGGATTGGACGGAGTCGTTCGCTTTCATATGCAACTCAGATGGCCTTCCAACTTGCCTGCCACGAAAAACTCGCACACAATAAGAAATCAAATTTAGAGACACTTCACTAAAAAACATACTCAGTTTGCTAGTAAATATCCAGCCGGCGAAGAACGATAAAAAGCTGTCGACGAGCTCCAAAAACAAAAACAGCAATCAAGTTCCATGTTAAGTAACTGGACGCAATCTACAAGTAATGTTAATCTGGCAAGCTTCGCGGTATCACTAGAAATTGCAAAAAAAGGCAAACCATTCACAGATGGTAAAGATATGTCAGGTACTTCGCCGTGCATCTGAAGAACTGTTTCGTGATTTCAAAAACAAACCAGAAATCTTGAAATAAATCAAAGATTTGCCCCTATTCGCTAAAACAGTACAAGATAGAATAGCTAAAATATCTTCAAATGTAACATATTTGTAGGTGGAAGATATTCTACTTTCTTCTGCCTTATCACTTGCTATAGATGAGTCTTGCGACATAAAAGACACGGCACAAGTTGCCCCAAGGTCCAAAAGAAGAACTTCTAGGATTGCTACCGCTCTCGGGACAAACTAGAGGGGAAGATATAGCGAATGCCGTGCAAAAATGCCTTAAAGACAATAAGATCGATTTAAATAAAATCGTTTCAATAGCAACTGATGGAGCCAGAAGTATGACAGGAAAAAATAAAGGGGCAACAACGATTCTTTAGAGCAAAATAAACCATGAAATTCTTACGTTTCACTGCATAATACACCAAGAAGCGCTTTGTGCCCAAACATTTCCGTCCGAAATAGTTGAGGTCATGAACTTGGTAATCAAGATTGTTAATAGCACCTTGTCAAAAGCACTCTACCATCGTCAGTTTAAAGAATTCTTAAACGAAATGGAGACTCAATATTCCGACCTCCTTCTTCACAATAAAGTGCGATGGCTTTCCAAAGGTAAGGTGTTGAAACGTTTTGCTTTGTGCTTGAATGAAATAAATACATTCCTAAATGAAAAAGGCATTAATCACCCTGAATTATAGAACGACAAATAGTTGCAAAAATTTTACTTTATGGTGGATATCACAGCGAAATTAAATGAGCTGAATCTAAAACTGCAAGGAAAGGGAAACCCAGCCTATGTTTTGGTAGAAGAATTGGTTTGGTTTGAAAAATTAATTCTTTTTGCAGAAGATATTCAGAGCGGAAAATTACTTCGTTTTCAATTTCTAAAGCAATATCGCGATAAAACCAGTGCAACTGTTGACACGAATTACTTCAGCACCGTTATAAAAAAAATTAAAGATGAATTTGCTGACAGATTTGAGCAATTCAAAACCAACAAAACCACTCTAGCATTCATAGTATATCCTCTCAACACAAATAGTAACGAAATCCGCATTGAGCCATTTGGAATTGATACTGGATATCTAGAAATGCAAATGATTAATCTAAAAAGTAAAGCTTTGTGGAGTGGAAAATTTACAAAGTTGAAAAGCAAGTTGGAAGAGTTGGAGGTCCAGAAATGTATGTACGTAACGCAACAAAAGTGGACAGCTTTAAAAGAAATGCCGTGAGTTGAGGCACTTATATTCGACGAATGGAATAGTCTTCCAGATTGCTACAGTGAGGTGAAGAAGTTGGCATTTGGAGTGCTGACTATCTTCGGATCGACATATTCGTGCGAGCAAGCGTTCTCTTGCATGAATATAATTAAAAGTAAAGTAAGAAGCCAACTAACAAATGAAAATTTAGAGTCGTGTTTGAAACTTAAAACAACAAGTTATGAGCCAAATTTATCCAAACTTTCTAAAACCATGCAAAGTCAACGCTCCCATTGAATTTGTTTGCTCAAATGTATGTTATTGTTTTTTTTTTTTTTAAGTACAAAATAATATTAACTATATTAAATTACTTGAATAACAAAGCCACCAAGTCATCACTTTCCCATTGAATTTGTTTGCTCAGTTGTTTGTTAATGAAAGTACAGTTGTTAAATGTAAGTAATGTTTAATTTTTTACTTAAATAATAAGTAATTATCTAATAATACCATATATATTATCTAATTTGTTGTGAAAAACACTACTTATATATGAATAAATAGATATTTTTTCTTATGAATAAATAGATATTTTTTCTTGTGAATAAATAGATTAGTTTTTTATTATCAAATAATTTTATTTATGCGAGTACTATCTATTGTTGGCAAGAAAAAATTTTGTGGCTCTTTAAAAACTTTGAAATTTTGTAATTGTGGTGCATGACTCTTTTAATAGCCAAGGTGAATAGCGTCCACTGTAATCAAAAAAGTTCTAAATGGAGATTTAGATTAATTTTTTCTTCTCAAGCATTTGAATTTTTGATTTATAGCGTCTTCTTCTGATAAAGCCTTCAAATTTAACATCTTTCTCTGCTCTTCAAGCTTAAATGATCATGTGGATAATGTTCTTTTCAACCCTTTTTTGCTATTCTCTTCTTTTTCTCTGTTTTTGACTCTTTGAGATGTTTCTTCATGTTGTCTCCTGTTGGGCAGCTCTTACATTTAATCTAGCTTATTTTGAGTATTGAACTTTGTAAACACTGGCAGGATCTTATAGCATTGTGCACTGTTCTTTGAAATCGAAGACTATGTTCAACAATTTCTCCACCTAATTGTATTTATAGAAACCCTCTTCCACTGTCACGCATTTCCAGTACCATCAGATCCTAATTTGAAAATAATTTACCACAATTCCACATATATTGATTCTCAGGTGCTATAGAAGAAAAAAACTCATCAGGTCTCTTGAAGGATCAAAAATATTTTCAAATTTTAATTCAAAGAGATTTAAATGGAGCTTCACTGCAAGTTAGAGTATAGTGCTTTTGCTCTGGCGCTTAGAATCTGTGATTCAGAGTTATTGTTCTAGCAATAAATCAAGTATCACTGTTTCCCTTGTTCTGGCTGATGGAAAACTATACTAGGATCCAATGATGAGATTGGACAGGCTTGTACTTCAGGGGACATCTTTCTAATATCTTTTCTGTCATTTTGATTGCACAGTCTGGCATTCAAGTTTGTCATGTAAATCTAATGCAAAAAGCTTAGTTTTTGGTTGTAGCAGGCATTTTACTGGAAAATCTTTCCATAATATTAAGTACGAAACATTTTAAATCTGTGAACAGAAATGAACCAAGGTTCAGTTTGACGTCCAACCACTGGTCGTTAAAGGTTAAACTTTTACTTAAGTCACGTTTTGTAAATAATAATAAATACCAGCCGCAAAATCTTAAAATCAACCGTGAAACCTCTCAAAAAAAAAAAAACACCTCAAAAGTATAAATCCCTAAAGAAAAAGATATAGACAGATTAAGTCATAAGTCTTACAGTCTTAAAACACATCCATGTACCAATCACCTTCAATCGGAAGGATGAACTTGGAACAACTTCTACGAACAGAATAGGAAGAATAGTAGGTAATAGTGAACTAAAAATAAAAAAGACAGGATATAAGTAGATTTATGGAATGTCATTCCTCGCCCATCCCTTTTTTCATTCACTTATCAATACATCTCTCATTCCACAATTATACAGTAAGAAAAAAAATATAATATGTAACTTGGTCAATGGATCATTCTTCATATGTTTCAATTTTAAGATTTCCTGACTTTCAGGCATATTTTAAAACGTTCCCACTGACTGCTATTAATTTTTTTCCTGACTCCAGAAAGTGTGAGACCCCTGTGTGTATATATACATATATATATAACACATATGCTTATATATATATATATAATAATAACAATATATATATATATATATATCTCTATCTAAATATAACAACTCTATATATATATATATATATATAATATCTTCATATATATAACTGCCTACCCAATTATAATCCTCATTTTTACTGATATATATATATATATATATAGCAATATATATATATATATATATATATATATATATATATGTATATATATATATATATACTATATATATATATTATATATATATATATATGCTTAACCAACATATATATAAGCGTGAACTTCAAAGAGTCTATATCTCAACTCTGAAAGACTCAAAACATACTTTTCAACTCTACAGGAGAAGAAAGCCTAACAGAACTAGCTTTAATGAGTGTTCATCGTAGCTGCACAATATAAACGAAGGAAGTTATCAACCATTTTGTTGCTAAGAGATAAAATTAAGAAATTTTATATGAGAATGATATCTTTTTATTTTTATTTTCAAATTACTAATAATGTTACAATTACTGTCAATGTTATATTGCCCAATTCACCCCCTAAAAATGGACAAAATTCTTAATTTCTGTTTGATAAGAAAAATTAACTGTAACTTACTCTACAAACTTCACTAAAACGTCTTTTCAGTGTTTTCTTGGTCTGTAGTCATTCTTACCAGAACATTTTCAAAACCAATGTTTTTGACATTGCTAATTTCAACTTTTACAATTTATTTCGAAATGACTTCATACTTGAAATATACGTTGATGGGTCCATTACCTACACAAATGCACGAAATAAGTTTTAGTTTTTAGAAATTTGTGCTCAGCAATGTCAAAATTCGAAACCCACTTCAGTTGGTTTTTAAAATGAAAAATTACGATAACTTTTCACTACCCATGCGATCTGGATAAATTGTCTCAAACTATGCAGTCTTAGGAGATGCTGGGTATTTGCTTGGATAATTTCTTTGTATATGCAGTAGTTTGGAATTGTTCTTGGAACAAATTTTCAACAAATTTTTTTTTGGAAATTTTGTTTTAGTACACAAAACAATTATCTAAGTAAAAGGATGTATCTTGCCCGGCTATAGAAGCCCTGAATTTGATGTTGATCGGACAGAGTAGAAAGGATATGCTCCATATTCACCTTTCAAAATGTTGTTTTTGGAAAAGTATTCCATCCATCAACATTAAATTTTCAGACTTAATATAGTCAGGGCAAAGGATGCATCTTTTTGCCAGATAATTTTGTTGCCTCAGAAAAATTAATTTTCCAAAATATTCGACTACATATGTCTCTGAAATTTCAACCAGATCGCATGAGAAGAAAAAAAGTTATCGCAGTGAAACTCAAAAAAAAGTGGATTTTGTTAATTTTTGACGTTACCAAGCTGAGTTTTAAAATCAAAATATTTTCGTGCATATTATTAGGTAATCAACATATGTCTGAAATTTCAACCGAATCGCATGAGAAGAAAAAAGTTATCGCAATTTACATTTTTAAAAACAAAAAAAAGTGGATTTTGAATTTTGACATTGCAAAGCCTATTTTAAAATCAAAAAACTATTTCGTGCATTTTGTAGGTAATCGACCCATCTATGCATATTTCAAGTTTGAAGTCATTCGAAAAAAATTCTGGAAGTTAAACCAAAAGATATCAAACACACAGGTTTGGAGAAATGAAAATTCGAAAGAACAGACACAGAAAAGATACTCCGAAAACGACGTTTAAGAGTTTAAATAAAAAAGCACAGTTTGCTTCTTTCCACATCAAAATTGGCGCAAGAAATTAAATTTTCCTTTAATCTTTGGGATTGAAGTGGAGAGCTCAACCCTGACAAATATTGGACCCTGCCCTTTATTGAAATATACTTGCTGTATATGTATATATGTAGCATAAATAATATATATCAAATCATCTATATGTATATATGTGTATATATACTCTCCTCTCTGTATATAATATTATTTCTATCTCTCTATAATTATGTATGTATAGTCTTAATCAGAGCCCCACAGAGGAAAGTTACAGGGAGGTTGGCTCGCCTCTGTTAATATTATATATAACATATATATATAACTATCTATCTATCTATTATATATATATATATATGCTAATATATATATATATAATATATATATATAATAACATATATATATATATATATATATATATATATATATAAAATCATCATCACCCACCTTTCTCCCCAAGACTGGGGGGTAGGTGCGTAGCATGTGAGATAGACGAAAGTCTGAAAAGAGAAACTTCCAGTCTTTCACTTACTCTTTATACCTTTGGTAGGAAAACAAATGCACAGGTGGGAGAAAATCATCCTGGAACTTCACGGGACCAAACAGGACCCACTCACTATGTCTCGCCAGTAGGGTTCATCCCTTGAATTGAATACAACCATACCCACAAAACCCCGCCATTCACTACTATTTTTACTTTGCTTTCTTCTCTTCTCTACTAAACTCTTTTATTTCTCTCATCAGGCATTCCTTTACTGACTCAATCGACTTTTCTTCGTCTCCCAGTCGGTCGATTCCCAACACACTCGCCACTATTCATCCACCAACCGAGCATCATCCATCCTTTCCACATAATGACCATCGCAACGATAACTCATTGATTCTACAATTTCATTCCTTTCTTCACTCACCCGCAACTCAGTTCATTTCAGCATTTTTTACCAATTCTCACACCTAACAGCGCCCCTAAGATCTACTATCTGAACATGTTTGTTGCTTTTAGATCTTCAACTCATTTTCAGACTATAGTCTCACTACTATTTGTGCTGGGTAACAAAAAATACCCTCATAACATATACTTAGCCTTAACAACAACCCCTTATATCTTTCTGCTATATATTATATAACATACTCTCTCTCTGTTATTATTGGAGTCAGAGTCAGTAATTTTAGAGTTGGGAGTGAGTCAGTATTTTCAAGAGGTGGGTTTGGGTCAGAGATAGAGGAAAATTTTTGGAGACAGACTACATACCTGGTTTATAGATTACATCACTCCATCCTCACTCCCTTACTCTCTCTATATATCTATATACTCTCTCATAAAGGTGTATATAACATATATATATATATATATATATATATTCTTTGTTTCTATATATATTACTTTTTGTAAGGTCAAGGATAAGTTAAGATAAAATTAATTTCTTACATTGTAATAAAAATAATAAATAAATCAATTTACATATTAAACATAAATTATCCGAAGAATGAGCAAGATAATTCATAAAAAAGATGGACACAAAGCTATTTCTATCATTAAATAATTTATTTCGATAACATGACAATAAGTAGTTTCAATAATGACAAATTTGTTCCATTTTGTTCAATTTCACTTGCATTAAATGTTAATTTTACAATTTAACTAGTTTTCATATTTAATACATTTAATAATTTAATATTAAGTTGTCTTATTAGTAACTTTACATATATATATATATCATATATATATATATATATATGCTATAACTTTTTACTATATATATATATAGCATATTATATTATATATACTCTCTATAGTCCAAACTTCTGGATTTGTCAAATCCTTATGTGCGCTAAAACTATTAATGCTTCTACACAGTAAACAGGATACGTTATGGATGCTAATTATTTTAGTGCTGAGAAAGAAAAAATAATATATATATATATACTTATATATATATATATATATATATATATATATATAATAACATATATCTCATAATATATATATATTATATATATATGCTAACTCAATAGCAACCATATAACCGGATCTACCTAAATTCACAATATTTTATAGGCGAAGAAGAATACTGTTGCTGGATCTGGTAAAATTCATGGAAAATGTGAAAAATATTGTTTAATAATTGCAATGAATAGTTAGAAGCCCATTTAGACACTTTACATTGGTTTCTCAGTCTAAACTAAGACTCTATTATTTTTTTTTTTACTAAAAAAGTACCAAGGGTATGCACTTTGACAAGCAGGATCAGGTCTCTCAAACGTGGAACTACGAAGTGGGGATGTTTTCCCCCTCCAGAGGAGAAGTCTCGAACTTCCAACTCTTTGGTGTTTGAGTGTCGGGGTTCCTCACGCCCCACCTCTCCCTACCAGTGTCGGAAAACAATCCCTATGTTCCCGTCGGCGAGTAGTGTGCCAAAAACGCAAACAAAAATTTTAATAGAAAGTTCTATTTATTTAACGAAACCAATACTGGGTCTCTATATAAGTAGGCCTTCTAACTATAGTATTAACAATAATTTTTATTTTAAGCATTTTTGTTTCTATGAGATTTACTTGGATTCAAAATGTAATTCCTTTTCGCTGTGACTATTTGTGGTTTTCATTTTTAAAATTGGACCAGCATTCAACTAATGTGTTCGATTTTACTTTGCTTTGTGTGGTTTTAAGGATATAGGCAGGATAATCAGAAGCTGACCTACATATATCTTATATATATGTATATACTCATAATATATATATAACTTATATATATATATATATATATATATAATAACCTTATATATATATATATATATATATATCATATTTTCCTATCTATATATATAAATATAAATGTTTTACTGAGCTCAATCGGATACTAGTTATATTAAATACATGACTTATTGGTAGTATATGATACTAATAATGAATTTAAGTGTTGACGGACATGTTCAAAAGTTAGAAATATTTTAAATAATTTTTAAAAATCACATTTATATAGAAAAAATTCAAAAATCAAATATCTCGAAAAGTACGATAACACAGGAAAACCAATTACATATTTGGAATCAGCATAAGAAATTTGTTGCATGCGTGTGAAAAAAACAAAAACAAATCAAATATAAATCTCGAAAGGTACGACGCACAAAAACCAATTATATTTGGAATCCGACATATAAAAACATTACAAATCTTAGACGAATAAAAAATTAAAATATTAGGGGCTCGAGCCGACGGGGTTTCCATACCCGTAGGCGAGGGGCGGAGGAACCCCACGACACCCAAATACCAAAGAGAGCTCCCCGGAGGAAGCAAAATCCCTACCCCGTCGTTTCCCCAAAGGCCAGAAAGACCGACTCCTGCATCTTTGCTAACACCTACAGGTATTCCTTTGATTAAAAAAATTAAAACTGACGGGAGTCTAAAACGTAACGGGTCCTATATATTTTTAATCATGTCTGTCACCATAAATTGATTGTTAGGATCATATATAGAATATATAAAAAAAAAATATCAACTAACGAATTGCTAAAAACATAACAGATTAAACATATAACACTTATATATATATATATATATATATATATATATATATTATATATATAACCTTATATATATATATACTCTATATCTCTCATATATATATATATATATGTTCTCATTGCTCTCTTATATTTAGCGTTTAGTATATCCGTCATATATCATAAAAACTATTAATGCGCTACAGTAAAACGGAATACCATTAGGTGGAATGCACAGGTCTCAATTCTAGGTACGGAAAATGTAAAAAGAAAAAAATATATCTCAAACTACAATAGCTACAGCAGAAAGGAATACATTTTGGAATCCTGGATTTCACATGGGAAAATGCTTTATACGGCACACTAGGGGGCATCGAAGGCGACAGGATGTGAAGGAGGGACGTTTTCACTACCGAGGGCGGAGAAGACGACACCCAAATACCAAGAGCAGGGTGCAGGGAGGCCTGCCAGAGAGAGGAGTGGTCCACTGCAATAGTTCCCGAACCGAGACCCGACCATCGGGGCGGTATACCCTTGGGTATTCTTTAGTGAAAAAAAAGCAAAAATTTAATAGAAGTCTATTTATTTTAACCTGCAGAGAAACTATTATTTTTACTTGAAAACCAATAGAGTCCTAAATAGACGCTTTTAATCAATACTATAATTATTACCACTAATTTTATTTTATTTTTTATTTTTTTACATTTTGAAATGTGAAATTTTACCAGGATTCAAAAATGTATTCCTTTCCTTCTTAGCTATTGTAGTTTTGAGATATATATATATATTTCGGCTACTAAAGATTGGACCAGCATTCCACCAATGTATATTTCGTTTTGTGCTACTGTAGCAGTATGGTTTTGAGATATATGATGGATGCTAAACCTTTGACATATATATATGTATATATATATGTAACCTTATATATATATATATACCATTACCTTATATTATACTGTTATATATATATATATATGTATATATATATATATATATATCTTTATATATATATATATATGGTGGCAATTTAAACCGCAATAAAAAAAATTAGAATCTGAATGGTCAGTGGCTAATAATTATTTCATTTGAGGACTTTTTACAGATTTCTCAATTTCCCACCCCATTAAATTCTAAAGAAGATATGTAATAAATTTTAATCTATAGCACGGTAATGTCTATAGTTATATTTACTTGCGCACAGGGCGTTTGGAGCGAACAGTGCTGCCATGCATTCACGCCAGCCACGGCTGCGCATTTACTACTCTGATGTTTTTGATTAACTCGATATGTGAAAAAAATAATTTAACACAGAATATGTTTGAAACATGGAGAAGAAAAATCCCATTGACAACTCAAACTAATTTACACAAAATCGACTTATGAGCCAAGTTACAATTTAAAAAAAATTCTTATTCTGTTTCCCTCAATCATAAAATGTATTTTCTTAGTTTATAACTTCATAGAGTTAAAATTTTGTGCTTCTGGTTTTTAATAAAAGTCTAAATTTATTACCTTATTTAAACTAATAAAATTATAACAGAAATGACCCACTATATATATATATATATATATATATATATATATATATATATATATATATATAACATATATATATACTCCTCACTTTCTATCTACTATTATATCTCTCTCTACTCTTTCTATATATATATATATATACATATATATATACACTAATAAAATCTCCATTATTTGTGTAAAAGCTGTTATAATATATCAGAAATTTTGAAATTAAAAATGTTATGCTACAAATTCAATAACCAGATTGATTTTGCAAACCTATTTATTACTTTTGTTATTTACTCTAAAAGCAAGTTGCAATACGTATGGGCATTGCATAATTGAAATTCCACCTAAATAAAAAAGAACTATTTGGTATGGGCCTATTGGGTATTTGTCATTTTTCATCAATCTAATACAAGTTGCAATGTTTGGGATTTACTAATAAATCCACTAGCCCTAGACAATTAAAAAACTTATTTGGTATGAGGCCTATTAAGGTATTTAATTCATACTCATATATGTAACATATATATATAATATATATATATATATATATATATATATATATAAATAACCATATGTATATATATGCTGCTCATATAACTATACTAATTTAGTGTAATAAACAACCACCCCTAGACCTTATTTTAGGGTGTACTGGAATCTCACTCAAATGATAAAATATTAAAAACTGCACACTAACGACAAATAGGTAATCAAAATATATCTACTTTTAGACTTATGAACAATGAAAAACACTTTTATACTTACAAGAAGTGACAAATATTCTAATTATTATAAAATCACTACACAATATATCTTGATGCAAGAAAATTGTACAATACGTCGACCCCAGCTTCGTTGTTGTATCAACAGTAAATGACAGTACAAACCGTTCCTCTTTATATAGTGCGTTCCACGTTTTTCAAAACATGATGAAGAATGGACAATATTTAACGGTTGTGAATTGCATTAACACTTTGAAGCCATAGTGGAAACTATATTAGAGGAAGCTGGAGTGGATTTATTTACTTTTTATATATATTTAAAAATATATATATATATATATATATATATATATATATATATATATATATATATATATATATATATATATATATATATATATATATATATATATATATATATATATATATATATATATCTATATATATACATATATATAACATATATATATATATATATATATATATATATATATATATATATATAAAAATATATATATATATATATATATATATATATATATAACATAATATATATATATATATATATATATATATATAACTCTTCTTAACATATATACCGCATATATGTATATGCTATCTTTATATATATATGGTCAGCATCCTGAAAGAGTCAGACGTAATAACTAAAGAAACTTCATAACATGAAAGGAAATAGATGGCACATTTATTAATCAGGTGTTATCCATGAAGATCAAAATAAAATAAATAAATATACTTGTAAAAATTTAAAATTATTAAAAATGTTGGAAAATATATGAAGATAGTATCGTTTTTATGAAATTACAGAAAAAGCTCAAAGTTCGAGAGGCGAGCAAAAGTTGCCAAATGTTGAATTTCTTTTTTTTTTTTTTTAACTAAAGACTTCTGTCCCTCAGTCGGCTCGAACCCCTAAAAGAAAATAAAAAGAAAAAAATAACATTTTCTCAGAGCGTGACAAAAAGCACTATTTGGTAGCTTTCTTGCTCTCGTATTGCTACTGCGGGGATGGAAGGTTCATATATTATGAAGGGATTGTGGCACTTGGGCGTTCGCAAGAAAATTTTCAGGAGGCAAGACTTTAATAACCCTTATACAGATTAGCCATCGTTAATATTGCGAAAAAAATCAGTATGATATTCCTTGCATAAAATATAAGATAATATGTGTCATTAAACATTTCACCGATCCAAGATACATGGTGATGAAACCTATTTAAACATTAAGTTACAATAAGCAGGAAAACTAAATTTGGAAGGTAATTAACAAATTCATTCAATTTATTTAATTATTAGAATACATACATTACTGCACAGAAAATATACAACAGAAATAGTACGCGAGGGGCAGTGAATTTGCACTAAGGTTATAACAAATGTTGAAAATAAGCACCCCCAGCGGCAATACAGACCTCTATTCTGCGACGCATTGATTTTTCGGACACGTTCAAATACCAATGTACTTAGTGTATCATAGATACAGTGCTTTGAACCAGCGATCTTTGGGATTTGAGACTGTTGCTGTATAAACCAAGTATTTCAGGTGACCCCACAAGGAGATCCAATGTATTTAGGTCTGGAGACCACGCAGAGGCCAAGAGGTTGTGTACCTTCTCGACCTATCCAACGGCGTGGATATACAGTGTTCAAATAGTTGCAACACTTCACATTCAGGTAAGCTGGAGCAGCAGTGGTGCATGTGTTTTCGATCTGCAATTGTGATGGGATCTTCCAGTGGTGTGAGCAAGAGGAAATTTGGATACACGTCTCAGACAAGCCTTACTGAGTAAAAAGAATAGGTTCCATCAAATGATTAAACCAACAATTCCA
>JABUQX010142375.1:7500-17947 GCA_015478945.1 Trachelipus rathkii
AAAATGACTAATATTTAATAGTTTTCTAAATAAATTTTCATAATATATATATATATATATATATATATATATATATATATATATATATATATATATATATATATATATATATATATATATATATATATATATATATATATATATATATATAAAAATATATATATATATATATATATATATATATATATATATATATATATATATATATATATATATATATATATATATATATATATATCTATATCATTCTTTTCTACATAAATATATATATATATATATATGTATATATATATATATATATATATATATATATATATATATATATATATGTATATATATATATATATATATATATATATATATATATATATATACTAATTATATATATATATATGTATATATATATATATATGTATATATATATATATACTTTATATATATATATATATATATAATTATAATATATATATTACATATATATATATACTATATATATATATATATATATATATATATATATATATATATATATATATATGTTATATATATATATATACTATATATATATATATATATATATATATATATATATATATATATCACTACTCTTAATATGCTCTGTATCTGAATATATATATATAATATATATATATAATGATAATATATATATTAAAAATGTTCATTTAAATATAATAGCAAAACAGTTTTTGGGTAAGGAAATTTACCAAAGCAATATTTTTCAAAATTTGAATGATAGGAATTAAATATATTAAAAATATTTTCCTTGAATATAAATATACCTAGCAGTATTAATGGTTAGAGGCATTGAAAAAGTCAGGAAGAATATTTTTAGTCAATCCGAGAATCAAATGAACTTTATATGAGAACATTTGGTTACTCATTTTGGAAGGGATCATTTGTACAGAAAAATCTTATCCAAATCTATTATATCGATGGTGTACTTTAAACATTTTAAGTATTCAAACCCATAATAAAAGAGCGATAGTCATAGTATAAACTTGAAATATACTCCGTTTTTCTCCACCATTGACAACAATGGTTTGGGAGAATTAACTGGTTATCACTCTATAAATTAAGATAAATATAAAAGTTCTTAGATAACAAATGAGACAGTAGAGTTAGTCTACAAAATAATTAGCTTAATATTTAAATTTTATTGAAAGTTGTATCTTACTTAATAAAGGGAAGGTTTAATTTATTTGATTTGAAAATTGCAAAGTCAGCAGTTTGCAAGTTTATCAGTATATATGAAAAAAGCAGAATGTGTTATTTTGTGAATTTTAAAACTGATGCTGTGTGTTTTTATCTTCTCTGACAGTTTATTTTGTAGTGCAAATTTAGTGCAAACTTTGAGTATCAATTCATCAAAAATTTTCGAAAAAATGCGTTCTAAGTAAAGTATCTTCATCCCTTCTCTAACCAATAACAGAGAAGAAAAAGATTGTCTGTTCAAAATTTTAAAAAAAATAAAAATTTAAAATTTGTTGACAACCTTTTACTGTTTCATCCCTATCAACATAAAAAAAATTTTCAAATAAAGTATTGTATTTGAATTCTGAAACATTTATATAATAATAATAATAATATATATAATAATAATAATAATAATAATAATAATAATAATAATAATAATAATAATATATATAATAATAATAATAATAATATAATAATAATAATATAATAACAAATATATAACTATAATAATAACAATATAATAATAATAATATATATATATATAATAATAATAATATAATATGTAATAATAATAATAATAATAATATAATAATAATAATAATAATATATAATATAATAATAATAATATATAATAATATGAATAATATGTATATAATAATATGTATATATATACTATGTATAATAATAAATTATATTATAACTATAATAATAATAATATGTATATGTGTAATATATATATATATATATGCAATAACTCTTATTTATAATATAATAATAATAATAATAATATATATATAATAATATAATAATATATGTAATAATATATGTATAACTATATATAATATGTAATATATATATATATAATATATATATATATATATATATATATATATATATATATATATATTTATATATATAAATATATACTATATATATATATATATATATATATTGTTAACCCACCATATATGATCGAGACCTATTCAAAGAGGTGTCCTCAATTTATGTCTGAGTAAAGACAAAGTTAAGCCTAAAGAGAATAGTTCACATTCTATATTTCTATAGGCCTATATTATCTTGTACCTCAAGTGGACATGTGAAAAAGATTCTTTAACCTGTTATGTTTGATAAATCAATTATATATTCATTATAGGTGCCAAAAAATGTAACTAATTATTTTCTTTAACCTTTTCTTTAAATTTCCTAAAATTTATTGAAATTAGGGTTGTTGTCGTCATAATTATCAACTTTTATACTTACATATTTGTCATTACTTTCAGTTTCCACAATATTATTAATGTCAAATAAAATTTTAGTCGAACCAGCACCATTTAATGTAGTTAAAAAGAATTCTATTTCCTTCGTCAGAGAGCATTCTTTCCATACTCTAATAACTTTGAATACTTTTCAATACTTTCTAATAAAATCTATTGGATCAACGAAATTAGCAACAGGTTATTCAATCAACGCAGATTTCTTCTTAGATAATTTGAAAATATATTCATGTGGTTTTCTAAATAGTCAAATATTTTCAAATGAAATGCTAAATTTTAACAGCTAAAACAGTTTCAAATCAAAGCTGGAGTAGGTTGCTAAGTATTTCTCAGACAGAACTTGTTAGCCTGCTTGGTATATCTCTAAAATAATACACCCTTCACCACGATGAGTAAGGTTGAATTTTGAATGGTGGCTATATTTAAAGGTTTAAATAAGCTTACATACCAGAAATGATAGCTAAAAAAAATAAAAATATGATTGAATATGCAAAAAAAAAAAAAAAAAAAAAAAAAAAAAAAAAAAAAAAAACTTTAAATAAAATTTGTGTAACACTCTAATCTCATCTATTCTAGCAATCCAATTGGATTAGATATGAATAATAATAATAATAATAATAATAATAATAATAATAATAATAATAATAATAATAATAATAATAATAATAATAATAATAATAATAATAATAATAATAATAATAATAATAATAATATTAATAATAATAATAATAGTAATAATAATAATAATAATAATAATAATAATAATAATAATAATAATAATAATAATAATAATAATAATAATAATAATAATAATAATAATAATAATAATAATAATAATAATAATAATAATAATAATAAATAAATAATATTTAAAACAAAACATAACTTTATTATTATATATTGTTTAGAGTAGTGAAAAACCACAATTTTCAATTGATACACAGATCTCTGTGATAGATTTCCACCAGATTTTATCACAGTTAGAGAAATTGAATAATTAATGAATAATTAATGAAATAAGGGTTTCAGTTTCCGCAGAATTGCGACTATTTTTAATATTTTTTTATTTAAGTCTATAAAAAATAAAGGAAATTGTTTTTAAATTTCCCTTTCGAATATCAAAATCTTTCTTTATTAATTAATTTAAAAAAAAGTGCATTACCATCCATAAGTCTTTGATTCTTTGAGTAGTTTATTTATATTTATTTATATGGTGGGATGATCAAGCTATATAGACTAATCAAGCTAATTAACTCAGTATAGGATAATATTTTTCAATTATTTTCAACTTTTCGAGAGCAATTGATGTTTCTTTTTTTTTCATCATAATACGAACAACCATTTTGTCATCTTTATTTTCCTCTCCAAACTCTTGCTGGATGTTATGTTATCGTGTCAGTATCAGTAGAATATTTTGATTCATATGTTTCTGAAGCCCAAATAGTAATAGTAATAGTAATAGTAATAGTAATAGTAATAGTAATAGTAATAGTAATAGTAATAGTAATAGTAATAGTAATAGTAATAGTGTGTTAATGATGATAGTAATAGTAATGAAGTAATAGTAATGGTAATGAGTAATGGTAATAGTAATAGTAATAGATAGTAATAGTAATAGCAATAGTATTAATAGTAATGTAATGGCAATGGTAATAGTATTAGTGGTGGTGTAATTGTGGTGTAAGAGTTATTAAATGGTATGGTAATTTAGTAATGAGTAATGAGTAATGAGTAATTTGGAGTAATGAGCTTGTGAGTGATTGGAGTATGGTAATAATGAGTAATAGTAATAAGTAATAGTAATAGTAATAGCAATAGCAATGTATAGCAATAGCAATAGTAATAGTAATAGCAATAGCAATAGCAATAGCAATAGCAATAGTAATAGTAATAGTAATAGTAATAATTATAGTAATAGTTTGATCTTTGTTTTGGTCATCATGTTTTTCTTAATTTTTCGGAAATGAAATTGATCAAACATTACATTCAACCTTGATTGTTGAAGATTTCTTGGTTTGACGATAAATCATGATAAAAAGTAGAAATTTTAACTTTTTCAAGCGTACGGATGTGGATACCTCAAATAGCAAATAATTTTTTCACCTACTCGAAACAATACCACACTCAGGCGTCTACTTGAAATTTAAAATAGTGATCAAATTTTCGACCGTCAAATACGGTCAATGTTTTCATGGCTACGGTCTGGGCCCCATCCCTCCCTTCAGGGAAAGGATTCAAATTTGATTATCTCGGAAATTCCTCCCCTACTAGTAAGATGTTATTCTCAAACCATCAACAACACAAAACATCTCATAATAGATCCCCCTGCCTTGGAGGGCATTAGAAACAATTTCACTGGACTGAAATTATCAGATCTCTGTGCGTGGTCAGCGATGGTAACGAAGTCCCAGAGGTAGCTGTTTACTCATAAGGATGGCAGTTGGGACGATAAAGAGTAAGAGAATTATATATATATATATATAATATATATATATATATATATATATATGTTTTATTTATATATATATATATATATATATATATATATATATATATATATATATATATATATATATATATATATATATATATATAATAATAATAATAATAATAATAATAATAATAATAATATATATCATATATATATATATATATATAATAATAATAATAATAATAATATGATATAATAATAATAATAATAATAATGTAATAATAATAATAATATATATATAATAATAATAATATATATATATATATATGTAATAATAATAATAATAATAATAACCAATATAATAATAATAATAATAATATATATACACACACATAATAATAATAATATATGTATATGTAATAATAATAATAATAATATAATATATATATGTATGTATAATAATAATAATAATAATAATATATATAATATAATATATATAATAATACAAATAATAATATATAATAATATAATAATAATATAATAATAATAATAATAATAATAAATAATAATAATAATAATAATAATAATAATAATAATAATATAATAATAATAATAATAATAATAATATAATAATAATAATAATAATAATAATAATAATAATGTTATATATATATATATATATATATATATTTATATTTATTATATATAATAATATATATATATATATGTATATATATATATATATATATATGTTTACATATATATATATATATATATATGTATATATTCACCTTATTCACCATCCCCTCTGGTAGATCTGTATTGACCTGTCAGGTGTCGCCTCTGCAGAACCTCCTCCAGTGGTTTCTATCTTCATACATTCTTCTCTCCTCCACATCCACCATAGACACTCCTCTGACGTTCATCGCATCTTCCACCGCATCCCTCCATCTTTTCTTCGGTCTGCCCGCAGGTCTACGCCCCACCGGCGTCCACTCCAGCATCTTTCTTGGTCCAGTTTCCTCTTCCATTCTCTTGAGGTGTCCATACCATCTCAGTTGATTCTGTTGTATTTGTTTAGTTATTGATCCAATTCTCAGCTCTCTCCGTATTTCCTCACTTCTCCGCCTGTCTCTCAGGGTAACTCCTTCAATCAATCTCAGCACCCTCATCTCCGCCGCCTCCACTCTTCTCATTTGTGTTGTGTTCAGTGCCCAGCATTCCGATCCGTACACTAGTAATGGTCTCAGTATTGTTTTATATATCACCATTTTCACTTCTTTTGGTATAGCTGTTTCTTTCAGTACTGGGTATAATGCTCCTACGTTCTGAGAGAACTTCTTTATCCTCTCGCCTATCTCTCCTCCCTGACCTCCTTTCCCTTCCATCATCACTCCCAAGTATTTGAACTTATCCACCTGATGTAGTCCTCTTCCTTCTATATTGATGTTCAGTTCTGTTCTTTCCCTAGCTATTCTCATTACCTCCGTCTTCTCCGTGTTCATCTTCATACCAATTTCTCCCATTTGGGCATCCCATCTGTTCAGCATTTCCTGCAGGTCCGCTCCCTCGCCTGCTATCAATGCTGCATCATCTGCATATAGTAGTGTGTGCTCATTGTCTACCTGTCTACATATTCTCTTCAGTCCGTAGTCTATTATGAATAGCAGGGGCGAGAGCACACTGCCCTGTCTCACTCCTGAACTCACCTCAAACCATCCTTCTTCTCTTACTTCTCCCCTTATTTTATTTCTTGTACGGCAGTATGTACTTTTTATTGCTCTTTTTAATTTTTGTGGTATTTCATACTCTTGTTCGTCCAGTGCTCTCCATAGCTTTTCCCTATCAATCCTATCAAAGGCTTTTTCAAAGTCTACAAACGCCACATCTGCTCCTTTATTCCATTCTATTGTTTTTCTATCATCATTTTCATGTAGAAGATTGGATCCATTGTACTTTTTCCCGCTCTGAAGCCATACTGCCAACTTCCTAGTTTATCTTCAACTTTGATTCTCAGTCTTCTTTCCAATATTCTCTCGTATATTTTACTAGCAACATTCAGTAAAGCTATCCCTCTGTAGTTGTTACAAATTCTTTTGTCTCCTTTCTTGTATATAGGGCAAATCACCGCTCTACTCCATTCGTCAGGTATTCTCTCTTTGTCCCATATCTCATTCAGTAGTTCTAGTAGCCATACTTCCACTCCTTCTCCAGTCTTGTATAATTCAGCATTCAGTCCATCGGTTCCTGGGCTTTTTCCATTTCTTAGCGTTTTAATTGCCTCTCTTATTTCCTCCAGCAATATCCCCTCTGTCCTTTCTCCTTCCTCCACCACCTCTCGTTCCCTCTCCATCTGCACCTCCTCAACCTCAAATCTCAACAATTCCTCAAAGTATTCTCTCCATCTTTCCAACACCTCCTCCTCCCCTACCAACGTTTCTCCCTCCTTATTCATTATGACGTGCGTTTCTGGTTCTTTCGAGGTTCTCATACTTCTAGCCAATCCATAGATTAATTTTTTTGTTCCCATTATGTTCTCCTTCAGTTCCGACCCTATTTTTACCCATGATTGCTTCATACTCCTTCTTTTTATCCTTTCTGCAATGTTTCTGGCTTCAACATAATCCAATCTATTTTCTTCAGTTTTTACTTTCATCCATTTCCTGTATGCTCTATTCTTATCAGTTATGGCAGCCTTCACTTCATCGTTCCACCATGCTGTCTTTTTCCTCCTCCCTCTACTTATTCTCTTTTCTCCCAGGACCTCTTTTGCTGTTCCCATCAAATTTTCCTTAAATTTATTCCATTTTTCATCTATTGTTTCTCTCATATTTCCTACTTGCATCTTTCTTCTTTTTAAGGTCTCATCAAATTTCTCCTTTGTTGCCTGGTCCTTTAGCTCTTCTAGCAGATATCTCTTTTTAACTAATTTCCTCTCTCTCCATCTCAGTATCCCAATTACCATCCTGTGGTCCGAATCCAAGGATACGTTCGGTAGGCTCTTCACGTCCATAAATATATTCTTTTTATTGGTCAAAACTAAATCTATCATTGATTTTTCCACGTATCTTTCTAAATCCGCACTCCATCTGTACCAGGTCCACTTTTTGCTTTCTTCATGTTGGAAGCATGTGTTCATGAAAGTTAATCCGTTTCTCACTGCAAAATCTATCATCAGTTCCCCCTCTTCATTCCTGTCTCCCACTCCGAAAGCCCCCATGACTCTCTCTTCTCCCTCTCTTCTAGTTCCAATATGTGCATTCAGGTCTCCAATTATGATCTTTGTCTCTCCTCCAATCCTATCGTACAGCAGTTGAAGTTCTTCTCTAAATCTCTCCTTTTCCTCCCTTGGTCTTCCCCTATGTGGGGCGTATGTTTGTATTATACTTAATCTCTCTCCTCTGACCTTCATCGTAATAGCCATCAATCTTTCATTTATCAGTATCGTTTCTGTTATATTCTTGTAGATATCCGGTTTCACTAAGATCGCCACACCGTGTCTTTTTTCTTCTTGCAATCCCTTATATATCAGTACATAGTCTTCATGTATTCTCCTAGTACCCTCTCCCTCGTATCTCGTTTCACACATTCCCATCACGTCCAATCTTCTCTCCTTCATTAAGTCTACAATTTCCTCCTCCTTACCTCTCAACGTACTCACGTTAATTGTGCAAATCCTATAGTACAAATCCTTATTTCTTAGTCCAATTTCTCGCCGGTTCATCAACCTTGGATCAGTCCTGTTCCGAGGCATCACATTGGGTTCTTGAGCAAGTGGGATTTCGGGTAGCGGCTTGCTGGGCCTGTCCTACCCTAGCCAGAGCTCCGTTAGTCGAGTCCAGGGTACACGACGAGGACGTGGAGTTGGGCTTTGTATATATATATATATATATATATATATATATATATATATATATATATATATATATATATATATATATATATATATATATATATATATATATATATATATATATATATATATATATATATATATATATAAATAAATATATATATATATATATATATATATATATATATATATATATATATATATATATATATATATATACCCTATATGCTATATATATATATATATATATATATATATACACGTTTTTTCCATTGCAGAAGAATATAGTTAAGTGTCCCAGATTTATTGAAGATACTTGTAATGAATGAAATTGCGGCTGGTCCGAAGTGTTTAATGTGAAGGTTAGAAAAGTTGTCGTGGCCGGAGGCTGGGGAATTTTATGAGAGAAGTGATTTCTAATTGTGTTTTTTTGAGTTAGCGTATCATCTTTCTGTTATTTAGATATAAAGGTTTGTTGGAGATTTTGGAGTAGTGCTGTGCAAGGATATTGGGGTGTTGTTTGGGTGAAGGGAGAGATTCATTATGGCCTCTTAATTCTTCGTTTGTGGGTGTGTGGTTGTTTTTGGGAATTGTGGAGACGTTTTATAACTTGAATTGTTCATATCTCCTCAGGCTTCTCCATGCTGTGAGTTAGGTGTTTTTTGAATTTTTTTGTTTTATTGCTGGAGATGAGATTAGAGATTTGAGTGTTTAAGCAGTAAATTTGGGCAGTCAGATCTGGAGTATAGATTTTTCGCTGTCGAAGGTTATTTCTTTGTTCTATCAGGTTGCAGATTTCAGGGGTTAATGAAGGATTGTAGTGTTTTCTATGGCCTTTTGGAATGCAAAGGTTGGAAGCTTTATTTATTACATTGGTGAGATTATCTATGGCTTTATTTAGGGAGTGGGAGCTGTTGATTTCTGGTTGAGGTAGGTGGGTTTCCAAGTGTTGGATAAATTTTTGCCAGTTACCCTTTTTGCTGTTGGTGAAAGTTGATGTTATTTTGGAGCTGATTCTTTTTGTTGTTGTATATGTGATTATTATTGGGACGTGGTCTGATGGGAGATCTATTTCTGTGTTCCATGTTATGTTGGTGGAGAGAGAAGGAGAAGAGAAAGTGATGTCTGGGGATGTTTGGGTTTGGTTCACTTGAGGAGGAATTGGGGTGTGGGGTTGTTGCAATTTAGTACATTTAAGGAATCTAGTTCTTCCGAGAATGTGAATTCTTCGATTATCTGTTAATCCCTACCAGGCTGTATGATGGGCGTTGAAGTCGCCCACTATTATTAAATTGTTAATTGTATTGATAGGATTTAAGTTGGGTTTGTAGTTGTTCGAACAATTTTGAGATGCGGGATGAGGATGGGGATGTAAATGTTTAATATGTTGTAGGATATTAAATGATTGGATGTTGAGGTTTGGGTCATTTAATAGATTAATGGTTTCAAATTTGGTGTTATGGAAGGATAGGTTGTTTTTGATTACAGTTAATAGTGTGTAATTTTCTGGTTGAGTGTGGTGGAGTCATATAAATAAAATGGTGTTTTTTGGGTTTTTGTAGTGTGTGAGTTTCTTGTATTAGAGCTATGTCAATGTTGTGTTTGTAGATGAAAGCTAGAATCTCTGAGTGTTTATTGTTCAAGCCATTTATATTGATTTGAAGAATATTATAT
>JABUQX010142376.1:5000-7500 GCA_015478945.1 Trachelipus rathkii
ATAGCATTTGGGAATCTTTTCAGGTCAACTCCTTGAATTTTTATATTGAAATTATCAGCTTTAGTTTTATTGCTAATTATGATGTATAACGTTTTATGCAAGTTTAGAGAAAGTTTATTAGAATATATCCATGTTGTGATCTTATATAAGATGTCTGCTGTTTTTAATGATAGTGTAGCCGGATTTTTATCCCCTATTAATATTGAAATATCATCAGTATATGAAACCATGAAAGAGTCGTGTGAATTAAATATATCATTGGTATATAATGTAAATAATATTGGAGCCAAGAATAGATCGCAATGAACCTACAAGTTGTTTATGTAGTGGTTCCGAGCATGTTTCACTCCTTTCACATACTGAGATTTTCCACTTAGGTATGTTTTAAACCATTGTAGTGTGTTTACCTTTGTTCCCATCTTATTCATTTTGCTAAATAAAATATCATGATTTTTTGTATCAAAAGCTTTTGTAAGATCCAAAAATATAGTCTATATTTCCATATATTTTTTCAGTCAAACAAACAAAGGCTTCAGTTGTTGATCTGTTCTTTCTAAAACCAAATTGAAAGTCGTTAATAATATTATTCGTATTAAGATAATTTATTATTCGATTTAATACTAGTTTTTCAAAAATGTTGCTAATTGTATGTGTAACTGAAATCGGTCTATAGTTTTTAGGATCAGTTTTATCACCTTTTTATGTGCAGGTGTGACACGTGAGACTTTTAAGATTTCTGGGAAAATTCCCTTGTTAAATGAGATGTTAAAGAGATCTTTTAGGGGCGAGGCAATTATGTCAGCTATGATTTTGTAAATGTGGTTGGGAATGGTATGAGTATCACATTTCTTATTTTGTAGTTCAGTAATGATCGCTTTGACTTCTGAAACCGTAACATTTTCAAATGAAAAGAGAGAACCGTAGTCTCCCAAATAGGTTTCAAATGAGGTATGCCTAAGTGGCATGTTTGATACATTTAGTTTGCCATTATTTACGAAGTAATTGTTAAGTTCATCGGCAATTTCTTTTTGTTGTTTTAATATTTCTCCGTTTTTGTTTATTTCATTTATTTTGCTTTTTTTTTAATTACTTTTGTTGACTAGATCATTAATTAGTCCCCAAGTTGATTTTGGGTCTTATATACATTTTTAAATTTACTATTGTAATATTTCATTTTTGCTTTCTTCAAAATAATTTTTAATTGTTTCTCATAATTGTTATATAATTGAAATTGTATGATTACTCCTTTATAATTTCTGTAAGTTTATTTTTTGACTTATTGAGTTTCTTATACCTGATGTTATCCATGGATTTTTAATCCTCTTTGATCCTAATGTTTTGGTTTTTAAAGGAAATGAATCATTATAACATGTATTTAAAGAGTTTATAAAGCAGGTAAGTTTTGAATGGATGTCAATCTGGTCATTCTGTATGTATGAAAAGTCAACCTCATTTAACTTACTTATAAAAGTACGTCATCAAATTTACAGTACTAAGTGTTCGTGTTTTATTACTAAAAATTTTTACAATACAGGGATAATGATCTGTCATTTCTGTTTTTATTACAAAAACTTTGATAATAATAATAAAAATAAAAATAAAAATAATAATAATAATAATAATAATAATAATAATAATAATAATAATAATAATAATAATAATAATAATAATAATAAAATAATAATAATAATAATAATAATAATAATAATAATAATAATAATAATAATAATAATAATAATAATAATAATAATAATAATAATAATAATAATAATAATAATAATAATAATAATAATAATAATAATAATAATAATAATAATATTAATAATAATAATAATAATAATAATAATAATAATAATAATAATAATAATAATAATAATAATAATAATAATAATAATAATAATAATAATAATAGTAATAAAAATAATAATAATAATAATAATAATAATAATAATAATAATAATAATAATAATAATAATAATAATAATAATAATAATAATAATAATAATAATAATAATAATAATAATAATAATTATCCGTCCGTACATTGACTCTAGGAATATGGTTAAAAGTACTGAAGAATTTTTACTTAAATTTGATCTTGAAAATATTAATAATAAATAATAATAATAATAATAATAAACTTACAACCATCCTTCATTACAACCTCCAAATATTGAAAAATCTGTTTTAAAAAATCTTTTAACCAAATGCACTACTATGACTCCTTTTGAATTCGATGGAAAAACATATATTCAGGTGGATGGTGTTTCCATGGGTTCCCCACTTGGACCAACGTTCGCTGACTTCTACATGTCGCATATTGAAAACTTAATATTAAGCAAAAATAATTCTTTCAATCCCAGACTATATATACGATATGTTGATGACACCTTCGTGGTCTTCAAACGTGATGAAGATGTTAATGTCTTTATTGAAGAACTCCAAAATTTAAGTGTCCTAAATTTTACTTTTGAAAAATCTGAAAATAACTCCTTCCATT
>JABUQX010142376.1:15000-17765 GCA_015478945.1 Trachelipus rathkii
CGAATGGCTAGCTCTTCTTAATAAGGAGAACTCCTAAAGCTTTTTAAAATAACAGGCATACTATAATATTCCCTATGATCTTTCATGTATTTTCCAGAGCGCGCGTTTCCAATAACTTTTTCTTTCTTGTTGTTGAAATTCATTGATGAATTATATCGGCTTCTCTCTCTTATGCGAATGATATTAACCGACTTTTAGTTAGTCATCATTAACTAAATCTAATAGGTCGTTTATCCTATTTCCTGTTCTTTTTCACCTAATCTGTACGCCTCAGAGATTACATTAGGAAGTAAAAATTTGATTTTCAATTTTTGTTGTTGGCTCTTAGTGAGTAACGGTAGTCTCTTTACAGACTTCTCCATTTGAGGCGGAGTATCCCAGCCCCACTTATCACGCATTTTGTTTTTACGCCTTCTTGTTGTATCTTGGCGAGATTCCTCTATCATTGCTTTAATTTCAGATAGTTGAGTATTTGCCGCTGGTGCCACGGAACCTCGTACTTTCAGATTCAATAACGTTTAACGCTTGTAATTCAGCGATCTCATTATTTTTTTGCTGTTTGAAATCGTTAAAGGCGTTTTTGATAGTATTTAATTCTTCATTAAATGATGCTTTAATTGATGCAATTTCTTCCTTTAGACTATTTATGATCGTAAATAAATCAACGTGCAGTTTCATTCTCATCAGGATTGTAGCGTTGGGTGAGTGGGGGTAAGTTCATTTTCTTGACTCCGGTCAAACTTTCATCAAATGATAGCTGTTCTTCCACTTCTTCCTCAATCCTATTGCCTCCCTCTCCCCTCTCTCGTTGCTCTTCCTCCCCCTCCCTCGGTTGGTGTTGGTATTGCCGTTGTTGTTGCTGTTGTTGTTGTTGCTGTTGTTGTTTCTGTTTCCTGCATTTTTATTCAAGTTTATAATGATTCAATGCACCACAATGATAATATTACCAATACAGATGCTGTATATAATTTTTACTCACTTAACTTTTAGCACTTTTTCCCAGTACACAAATTGTTGTGTGTGTGTACTTTGAGGGGAGACAATTTATTTTACTCACTCGTTTTTGCATCTGGCACTAAAGGAGCACTGAGTTAAACACGTCTGCTCTCGACGCCGTCCAGATAGATTTTAATATGAATGAGTCATAGGAGATTTACTCTCCATCAGCGGGATTAAAACGCGATGACGTCACAGAGGGTTTTCGACACTCCCGTGGGATTACTAAACACTTGATTATCCCATTTAAGAAAGGCTTCAGAAATGGTTTAGTTAAAGCACCAGTTTCTCGCTCATATCCATGTTTTGATGCTCGTTTTTCGAGGCTGGAGAAATACCATTTTTAGGTGGATATTAGATTTCTTTTCATCTTATAATAATAATAATAATAATAGCTTAAACATAATAATAATATTAATATTAATAATAATAATATTATTAATAATAATAATAATATTAAAATAATAATATTAATAATAATAATAATAATAATAATAAATAAGTGTTTATATTTGTATCTATATTTTCTAAATTTTTGTATGTATTCTCATTATTATATAGCGCCCAATGAAGCTGAATGGCATTTAGGTACTCATGCCAGTAAAGCTTGAGGGGTTCGGGTTAAATGACAGTCGGGTTGGAGGTAGACTATTATTATTTATTCACCCAGGAGCTTTGGCTTTATTACAGAATTGATTTACTACCTGTTTCGGTGGACATTTGGTGGATATGCCTATTAACTATTATGTATATATGTATATATACTATTAATATATATATAACCCCAACTGTATATATTTCTTTCTCTCCTCTCTTAATAATAATACTAATATATATATATATATATATAATAATATATATTAATATATATATATATATAATATATGGAAATATAATAACAATAACCAATATATATAATATATATATATTATATTATGTATATAATATTATATATATATATATATAATAATAATATATAATACCTATATATATATAATATATATATGGATATACCCTTTCAGCAGGATTTTGATGCTACTAACTTATTCTAATTTTATTAACCCAATTTTTGGCTCCTTCGGAAAGGGTATCAGTGGTTGCGTAGCAGATAATCTGTCTCCTCTGTTTGTGCTCCTTTGACCCTCCTTTAAGGCGTATTGCTTTACTGATGTTTTGACCTTGATATTTCTGACCTTCTGAGTATTTACGTATCCAAGGCTACAAATAATAAATGAAGGTTCGTGAGGATTAATTATATTTGGGATTAGTCAGGCACCACCTGTTTGATACAGACACTAAGTATTCACCACACTCTATTTTAATCACCTCATCAATGAAATGACTGGGTTCTAATTTCTATTTATGAAGACTTTAATTTAGTAGCATAACTATATTGTATACTCACATATTAACTAATATTATCTTATTAATATATATATATATATATGTAATATATATATCTTTATATATATGTATATATATACTTATATGTATATATATATATATTTAATATTTTATAACAATATTAATAATAATATATAATATGTATATTATATGTAACCTTGTATATATTTATATATGTGTGTATATATGTACTAATAATATATATATTTATATATATATATATATCTGTATATATATATATATATATATATATATATATATATATATATATATATATATATGTATATATATATAAAAGAATATTCTTTTTTTTTTCTTCAGGGCCCGCCACTTTTTGTATATATATATATATATATATATATATA